>JABMBV010007106.1:0-10312 GCA_018906735.1 Mesochorus sp. PSUC_FEM 10030011 | reverse complement strand
TTCACTTATAATTGACAAAAATATATTTTTTAAATCTATATTTTCGATTAAATGGGACAAGAAGGTCTAGGGAGGATCCACGTATATTCCCGAAATTGTGCATATATTGGATGTATGACAATGGGCACGAACGGGAAACGCTTCCCACTACGTTTCCTCGCGAGCGGACGTCGTTCCTTGTGCCCTCCTGCCAGGACCACTACATTTCCGACAAAGCTGTACCTACTGCTCCTTCCTCATCCTTTACTCATCTCGACAGGGTAGAGGGTCCGGAAGACGTTCGGCCGCGCCTCCCCCTCTCGAGTCCAAGTCCATTACGTCCCTCGGTAGAGGATTTACATCATCGAGGATCGCATCGAGCAGTCCGCGACAAACTTCATACACCTCGTGTGTTTGATTAACAGAGGACCCGAGAGTGTGAATGGCACGGGTTTGACCCTGCTGCTTATGACACCTCGAGCCTACGCGGTCCATTACTCCTCCCGCTGTCTTCCACCTTTCGACAACGATGTGTGACACATTCCCGACACGTTCCCTGTCATGCCCAACTCGCGCCAAAACACTCACGAGCGTACGACACACTCTAAAGTAAATATCCAGAATATCTTTTTTTTTTTTATATATCTTTGCTCTTCAAGCGAAATTTATAAGGACGTCGAAAAGAGAAATCCAGGATCGTCAAAGAGATTGGAATGAAGGATTCGAACTGGCCTGCGGCAAGACGAAGACAAGCTTTTGATCGATGAACGTGTGTTTGCGCACATCGGAAAAAGGTTTCCTCGCGGAACTCACTCCCCGAAGGCGGTAAGGAACACTCGATCCAACGTCTGCTTGAACAGCGCGAAAAGATGCTGCGTATCGCAATGTGTTTCCCGACCGTATATCAAGGAAAATTCGAGCTGGAGGGGAAGGAAGGGGGGGGGGACATAAGAGTCGATTGGCCCGAAGCAGAAGCGTTGGGCTCGAGCCAAGAGGCCCGTGAATTCGTGAGCTTTGGCTGACCTGCTGTTCCCTTCCCATAAGTCTTGTCATCGGAGAATATACGAGAATCTTACAATTTTTTTTTTTTTCGAACCGATATTTCCGACACTTTTTTAAAACTCGAACGTGATACGTACGATTGGCTCCTATAAAAGTCACCTTTTAAAATCTCTGCCTCGCGCGGGTCACGGGAATATCTTTTGGTCCATATTTAATTCAGACTGACTGTCGGACGATAAGCCCGAAAATATAAAATGGGCGCGCTTCTTTGACCGGACATGACTCTCGGGTGAAAGAGAGAGAGAGAGAGAGAGAGAGAAACCGCGTGGGCCTACATATCGATCTCGTTCGAGAATCGCTGATGACGTAAGGGGATGCAGTGGCCCGAGACAAAATGCAGGCGCTCCTCTCCCCACGACGTATCCCATCCTCTATAGAGCTGTAAGTACATACGGACCATCTTCATGGTACTCGCTCTCTCTCTCTCTCTCTCTCTCTCAGTCCTTTATATCCCATATAGTAACGAACTCACTCACTCACTTCGAGTAATTACCATGATTGGTCTCAGCCCACTGTAAGCGATTCGCTCCAAATTACCCCTCTCTAATTGCGACGTTTTGTTCCAACGTCCGACCAACGTCATCTACATCTACCCACACGTATATACATCGCCACTTTCGAATGGGTATTAGCGGAGGTCATTACGCCAGGCGAGACATACTTTAAAGGAATTCTACTCGTGTCACTTATCTCCTCAGCGAGAAACTCGGAATTGTGAATTCTATATCGATTCGGAGATTAAAATTTTATAATTTATTGCCAAATTATTGTCAATCATCACCGGGAAATAAAAATCCGAGTATAATAATTGGAAAATCAATCGATTCCAAGATTGAAATGTAATCACTTCTTGATAAATTTGGCAAATTTTTCCCGAGGATAAAAAAAATTCTTCGAGCTTAAAGAAAAGGAACTGCTGACGTCCCTTCTTTTTTAGCGAGTAACACACAATTGTGAGTTCGATAGATTCACAGATTGATATTTAATTAACTCATAGCCATTTTTTTTCAAATTTTTCATAAAGTAAAAAAAAAAAATTATTCGAGTCTAATAAAATTTTATTCAATCACTCTCGACAGCAACTTTTTCTATTCTCCGGAACAGACGTTCTCGCAACGCGGTGGATACGTATGCTTCGAAAAACTAAAATTCATGTGCTGCTGGTCAAATAGAAAAAAAAAATCTTAGCACATAATCAAAACGAAATGAAATTCGGTCGGTGGAGTTATCATACAAACGCGATTCTTACGTGCGTCAAAACGTAAAATATTCATCGAGCTAACTTTTATTACTAAAGTTGTGCGCCGCGGCTCGTACAACGCGAGTTTTTACGTGGAACAACTTTTCGTAACGATGGCTCATCGGGATTTATTATTGTTATAATTTATTTCTCGTTGATTTTTAGCTCTTTTTTTAGGGTGAATTTTCCGCGACACAAATATGTTAGCAAGTATAGAGCAAAAGAAACCCTGGATTTTTTATAGCTTTTTTTTTTACTTGATCGAGGAATGAAACTTCATTGAAGGAAACATGATTACGATCAAACAGAGCCTGCCTGCGAATTTGACAATTAACGAAATTTTCACCCTAACGCAGCTAGGGCCTTTGATCGCCCTGTACAAATATGCGAGGAAATGCCACAATCTGGCTCGCTCCCGGTTTCAGACGGGAAGAGAACGGGGAGAAGATAGTGAAGAGAACAGAGAATGTGGCAGAAGGACAGCGGCAGGCAAGAGCGCAGAGGGGTGGCAGCAGGATGTAAATATTTGCCTGGTGATAGATCACGCGCGCTCGCGGATTTACGACACGTTGATTGAATGTGACAGCAGGCCCTGGTGGCTATGATGCGGCATGCGCATCCTCGCCCAGGACTCGCTGCGCGGCATCGAACGATGTGCTAGTGCGTCGCGATAGCAGGGCGCTGGCGAGACGCGATTGCGCTCAGGATTCGATACGTCGCAACCGCGGAATATTAACGTTGAATTTCTCGCAAAATACCTCAAGAACCCAATTTTTCCTACCAAAGTAAACTCTTAAACGTCGCGATAAAAGAAACCTTGATGAATAAAACGATTTAATAAATAATCCGATTTTTCGATCATTCCCTTCGTATATATTTATACATCGAATTAAAATATATAATTTTTAAAATTAAAAATATCAGATGAAAATTTAATTTTTTAGAATTAAAAATAATAATTTTATCATAATTGAAAAAAAATATTGTACTTTATTAGAAAATTCTCAAACCAAGTTACGTGAATGCAAAAAAATATATAATTTTTTATATTTGAACTATGCACCTCGGCATATATTTGATAAGCTTCAACGCGCAACATACATATTTCACTTGCAACGTTTTTTTTTCCCTAATCTACGTGAAGCCACAAACGAATCTTGAGGTTTCGCAATTTTTAATTATTAAACCATGTAGTGCTCCTAGATAAAACCATTGAAAGTTTCAATGAAAATGTATATTTAAAACCATACGAGCCGCCACATTGAACTCAATTTTATTTGATTTTAAATGTCGCATTCGTCAACAATAATATTGTATTTATTTTGTATTCGACATATTCTTAAAAATGTTCCTACAATATTTCAATCCAATGCGTATTAAAAAAATTATTAATTTTCCAAGAATGCTACTTCTATACGTGCAACAAGAAAAATATAGAAAAAAAAAAACATAAAAAATAAACGGATGGAATTAATTTTCTGTACATAAATAGAAAATAATTTTATCGAATAAAAAAGTCATAATTGATTATCATTCGTAAAAATTATTATATGAAAAAAATAATTATTAAAGTCATTTTATTTAATTATTTTTGTTTGTATGTTTGTTTTAACGAGGCGTATTTTCCACGACCCAGACGAACCTCCTCAAACGAAGAACAATAAAATTATATCTTGAATTGTATTATGTCTTCGAGTATTTTGGAGCGTAGCTCCAAAGAGGCGCGCAATTCACAACAAGTTTTTTTTTCCAAGCTCCAAAAAATCCACTCAGCACTTTTTGTTCTTCTTCAACTGAACGCGGCCAACACTTTGGCCTGGTACCAGAATTCTCCATCGTCCGTCGTGGCTATCGGATGTGATGTTTTCGTCTAGTGAGTTTTGTCGCAGCAGGTTCTCATTTCCTCCATGCTCCCCTCTTCCAATCTGATATATATTTTTTTCCGAGTATACTTTTATTTTTCTTCAAGATTTCTCCCGCGCTTCCATCCCAAGTAAAAAAGGATAGTCCTCAGGATAAATCCATCCGCGAGCGCTGAGCTCGTTATAAAACGATTCGGGATAGCGGCCCGCTTCTATCTGGTATCTCAAGGCGCGCCATTAAAACGAAATTTTCTGTGGCCAGTATATAGACGCGGGCGAATGGAAGAAGCGATTGACCGAGTATTATGCCCGTGACTATGGCTCACCTCGTAAGATCTAGTTCGAATAAATTCCACGGTATAGCAGCATGAAAAAGGAAGAAGAAGCGGCGGGCGCGGGGGTGAGGATGGAGAAATTTAATGGTACCTAATGGTGGCTAAAGGAGAGTGGCCCGTTCCTCGTGGCCGCTAGCCGATACTCCCGCGACGATTTTATTCCCTCGGTGTCCCATGGGATCGATCTTATGCTATCCTTAAGATTCTACTTTAATTAGGAATTTCGAAAAGATCGTTTTTTTTTTTGCATTTTTCATCCCCTTAGATCTTTAAAAATCATCATCTAAAATATTTTTAATAAATTCGAAAAATGTGCTTTTTAGGTCTTATAAACTAGACTGGTACCTCAATGGAGCCTAGACGGAAATTGGTTCCAAGTCCGATCCGATACCAACCTCGAGAAGAACTCGCGGTGGTACGGTGCACGTCGTACACTAATGCATATATATATATATATATATTCCAGCTAATTTCCGACTCGTGCTTACCAGCAGTAGCAGCAGAACGAAAGGCGAGCAAAAAAGAGAGGGAGACGACGACGACGACGCGGTGGGGGCCAATAAAATGCGAATAAAACCGTCGCGATCTCCGGGCTGCTCGCGCCACCAAATTCCTATTTCGCCCCGTTCTTTCTTCACGAAATCCATCTCTCTCTTTCTTTTACTGTTTTCCGTTCTTCGACCTCTTTGCCGCTAACCGAGGAGGCAAAAAAATCTCGAATACCCGGAGAATTCCACCGCGGCAATTGCCGCTAGCGCGGGTGCGGGGAGCGCACGCCTGCCCTTACCGATAAACTCAATTAGCCAATAGAGAGCTAATTGAAATACTTATTTCTTTCTTCTCCATTGTCGTTCCTTTCCTTAAACTTTCTCAACTGTCAGCTGTAATCAACGAGGAACGCCCCTCGCTCATTATCCGACCGATGCATCATCGCTCGCGCGTTTTTTCTATTAATAAAGCTTGTATCAAGAAGCTCTCCGCATATTTTTCATTCATTTATTGTAATAATTATACACGATAATATGGAAGAGATTCGAGTATATGGAACGACAGAGAACGTTCATCTACTTCGAAAGATTTTCTGATAATTTGCGCAACCCGATGCTCACCGGCAATCTTTAACGTCTTTGTTTCGAGTTCCGAGTTCCCCGACTCTTCATCGCGCGGCGTTATAAAACTGTCGTAAAAATATCGTAAACCCAAAGCGCGACGACATTTTATGTTCTTGAATGCTCATCGTCATGGCCCATCTGTGGATTGAAATCTTGTAATTTTATAATTGTCGCTCATCGACATGTCTCGCGTATTTTCAGCAGCATTTCACGATCCACGTCATCAGAAATATACCGATAATAAACAATAATGTTCATGCGACTCGACGCCGTCTCGATAAGAAACGAGCGCGAAGATCAACGGCGGAAAGATGAGGGCGACGAAGAACCTCACCCCGGCGTTTTTCATCACATTTTTCAGTGAATCTTTCGAATGATTGACAGACATGAGGCAAGAAGAGAACATGAAAAAGATGGGGGTTTGACGATTAACCCAATCCGCAAACTTAAACTTTATCCTTCCGCCGCCCGAGTTCCGCTCCGTTCCATTTTTGATGGGTATCGCAACTTTGTTTCGTGTGTGGGCTGTCGACTTGGAAATCTGCCGCTTCGCACACTGTGAAAACTTGGAAAGAGTTGAGCGAGATTCAATGGCGCGAAACTTTTTCGCGAAGCAAAAAGTTTTGCGGGATAATACTGAAGAGTCGTTGTTGAGAGAAAACATGCATAAAAAAATTAAAGAAATATAATAAAAAAAAAGATATAATTAGCATACAGCTCGGAAGTATGAAAAATTAAGAAATTCAGGAGGTAAAAATCACAATACTAATATACCAAGTATAGACGTAAAATTATCAAAATGCATTTTCAATTTTTCGATTTTTTTCAATAATTAAAAATTACATTTTGGTTAAAAAATATTGGAGACCTCTTTTTGCGACCCTTCAACAGCGCCTAGAAATTAAAAAAAAAAATTCAAAATTTATGACTAAATCGGGATAACACTTTTTCCGAGTTGAGATGAATTTCACGCGGTGTGTGATTTTTGCACGATTCTGCGGAAGTGTGATGAATCAAGTTTAAATCGTTCCAGTCGGTCTCGATAAGATATATTTTTATACCAATGTCCAAAGAGTCTCGAGCCCATTGAAAGAGACAACGAGACACTCGGATGAAATATCTATATAAATAAAACGAAGGTTTTCTTTTCTGCGTGACGTTTAAAAATAAATACAAAGTGTGTATATATAAGTCGCTGTGGGCTTTTCCTGTATAAAGACAATGGACAACCGGCAGATGCACCACCAACTGCATCCCAGTCGCTCAAGCTTTCTCCGGCGTGTATTTCTCGCCACTAACACGCGCAGCGGGAAAGAGCGAGCGAGAGGAGTAGGAGAGATAAAATGAAGGAGAGAGGATTTCTTGAGCGTACATCGCTAAACGTATATCACGCAAGCTTCCGTCGCGGTCCTGTACCTTTATGGGGAAACCACGAATAGCCCGTAAGTTCTGTGAAGCGGCCCTCTACTTGCCTCGTCTATGAATATCTCTCGAGTCCAGCGAGTGTGAGACGAAGCAGCGAGCGAGAGGAAAGAGTCGAATTGCGGATGCACAACCAAGTTCCATCGCACCCGGAGAGAGAAAGAGCGAGAGCGAGAGAGAGAGAGAGAGAGAGAGAGAGAGGCCAGTGCACCCGGGCGCGTTCCAATGGGCACCAATCTCCACGACGACGGCTTAGTCGACGGCTTATTCGCTTTATCGCTCGGCTAGCATTTACATATATATATATATATCGCCTTTTAAAGCTCACCAGAATAAATCTCCCCTAAATATTACGTCCACTGTCAAATTAATCCTTTTTTTTTTTAATTCGATCACGATATTCAATTTACTTGTAAGAAATACCATTAAAGATTTACTTTTTGTAATTTAAACTCAATAATAACAAAACATTTCATAATGATCGATTACGGAATATAATATTAACTTATATTAATTCTAAAATTAAAAAATGATAAAAAACATTGTTGTGAACAATAAATGATTTTTTTCATAACCCACTAACAAATTCAAGCAGTGTATTATTGAAATAAAAATTTGTCAATGAATACGCAAGCTTTTTTAGTGCTTTTCTTAAAGCCCCAAATGCGTTTAGTTGACTCGCGGAAAAATAAAGCAGAATATTAAAAGTTATCTCACTCACGCAGGTCTTCAGGGGGAAAAACGAAAACGGAGGCGCCGGGTTATATGCTTGACGTAATTTTTATACATACGTAATATACATATACTGTTCATGTGTCATAGAAAGAGGAAACACCTGGTTCTCGAGGGTATTATAGATATTCCGCGTGCGAAATGGTAAAAGACGAGGGTTAGGATGGGTTATTTAAATAGCGGAACGAAGTTTATGGAAAAATGCGATTCGTGCCTTATCCACGAGAGAGCCCTCGAGATAAAATCGGCTGTATCTGAAGGTGGAAAGCTTCGCGATGTCAATGGCCCGTGTTCTTCGGTGTGTGTGTGTGTGTTCCTTCACGAGCGTGCGTGTATCCCCAAAGTTCTTTCTTCGAAACCTCTACAAGTCGAGCCTCGGTGACTATGGTAATTAGAGCGATAACACCTTGGTGAGAAGAAAAAACCAAAGTCGAGCCCGAGCGCTGCCTCTCGACGTTACACTTGGCAAGAAATTAGGGGGAAAGCGCAAAGCGCGAAATTGGAAACAGTTTTGGTAACGTCGACTCGGCGGCTTAGGACGAGGCTCGTGCAATCTCGTATCAACTCACACTCTTATATATCCCTTTAACTCCGCAAATACCGTGGAAGTTTACGAAAAAATAGCCGCACGCGATTGACATGAAATATCACACATTTACAAAATGAAATAATATTATTAAAAAATTGTCCTGCAAAATGTTGATCCAACTCCAAGTTATTAATTATTAATTATTAGTTACTATTTATTAGTTATTGAGAGAAGAAAAATAATAAAACATAAAGAAATAAGAAACAGATCAAATTAATTAAAATTAATTAATATATCTAGAAAATAATTTTATGAAATTAAGAAAAAAAATCGTAACAAAATTTTTGGAGATTAAAACGAATATTATATCTTGCGAATGGTACAAGATATGAGGAAAAAAATGAAAAGCATTTTGTAGAAAATTAAATGTGAAATTTTAATTTATCTGCCACAATCATTTCTGCATGAATTAACAAAAAAAATTATAACCCAAATTCATTTTTAGGTTCGTGCAAGTACATCTTCAAATACAATCGCATCTTCGAATCTAAAATCTAGGCTAAAAAAACGAAATTATCGAGCAAATGAATCGTGTTTTTGTAGTATCGCAGGGAGAGAGCCATCTCAGTCTCAATCAATTGTAACAACATCTGCGATGAGGGAAAAGTCTTACGGTGAATGGAAAGATATTACTTTCGTCGCGAAGATAAAACCTGGAGATGGCTTTCCAGTCGGTGAAATCCCAGGGGTTGTAATCGCTCTGAAAAACACGAGATTTCTGCGTGGTCTCAATTCTCGCGGAAACACGAAATCTTTGTGAAGAAACAAAAAGGCTTTGGGGTTGAAGAAAAAGCTTTACATTATCGAAACGATCCACCAGTGGGTCTTTTTCTTGGGGTGTACAGCGAGCAAAGAAGGTTTTTTTTTTTCTTTGACGGCACGCGCGATTCTTTGTGAATTAAAAATCGCCCAGAATCAAGCTTGTTCGCTGTTGGAGCTACCCCCGATTTTTTCCGCCCCCTCGCGGAGGAGAACAAAAAAAATGGGTGGATGGTTTTAATGAAATACCTCGGGGATATAAACCGAGACGAGGAAAAGGTGAAGGCGAGCAATGTGTTTCGCTCTGTATAGAATAATGCCCGACGTGGAACAAGAGGTAATACCAGAGGGTGTACTTTTTTTCACGCGAACCGGCACCGCGTATTCCTCGACTCAAACTTAATACAGCACTGCCGAGTAAAATAAATCATTAGAGAGAAGAAGAAGAAGAAGAAGAAGAAAAAGAGGTTTCATCCGCCCATTCCGCTCTCGTTTCGACCGAGACGAGAAGAGGCAGGATTATTATGAGTTTTCCGTATCTTCCTTCTTTTTCTTATTCCTCCTCCTCCTGCTCCTTCTCTTTTTCTACTCACGTCAGAGCTTAAAGTTCTCAATAAAACAAGACGATGAGCAATTTTGTAAACATTAAGAATTTAATTACGATCTCCATTTTTTTTGTTCGTTTGAATTCTTGAAACAAGGACAAAAAAAACGACTGTAATATAGCAATGACATTGTTTTTCAGCTATTTAGTCATTTACTTTAATACACGACACCCTTCATCTCTTATGGCCTCTGCCTCACTATATTCATTATCCAATCTCGCTTCTATCTTGAATTCCTCATCAATCTAATCGCTAATCCGAAATCTCCGAGCATCTTGCCGTTATAACTCCAATTTTCTTTTTTTTTTCCTTAATTATACTTACATTCGTATTGCTCTTAATTATCTTTACGAGTTTCTTCAATGCAATTCTAACCATGTGTGACTATAACCCCCCAGTGCGCTAGTGACAGGGTGATTGACATAAATTTACAATTGCATCAAATATTCCTGGTATTTTTTCCCCCATATTTCACGGAACTGTCATTTATTTATTTATTTATTTATTTTTGTAAATACCAAAATTTTTTTTATTATCATGTTATATAGAATATAACATATTTCAGTAATAATATACCTTCCGCTCTTTTATTATTATTATTATTAAGTTCAAAAT
>JABMBV010007095.1:0-18841 GCA_018906735.1 Mesochorus sp. PSUC_FEM 10030011 | reverse complement strand
ATATATATATAAATGTAAAATCCGTAATATACATATATGTGATACGGTGACCGTATGTATATACGCGTTCTCGTATGGAGCGAAAGGTCTCGAGGCGGGTGAATAGAACCAACGCAGAATATTGTGACACGGTCAGATATATACTATACGGTTCACGCACGCGGAACAAAACGACCTTTCCCAGCAGAGTGCACGCTCTCTGCAAGCATTGCACTCCATATATTATTATATATCCGAAGCAAAAAGCGTATATAGGCCTTGGAGGCAAAATGGTTGTAGAAAAAAAAGAAAAAAAAGTTAATGCCGAAGAATTTTGCTATTGCACCTTAGGGTTTCGTAGTATATATATATCTGGTGCAGGAATTTCTTGTCGGATACAGGATATGTTACAATGTAATATGGGGGTCAAATGAAAAGGCATTTGCAGGTTATCGCATATGTTCGTGTTTACGTGGCTGATTATAATTGGTCAATTATACAATCTCCAAGCTTGACATTTTTAATTGATACAATATTATACGTGGTAAGAAACAATAAGCCATTACTTTGATCAACTTAGAAATGCGAAGTTGGCTTGCATGTTCGTTTCCTTTCTTTTTTATTTATTTTTTTATCTCTAAGCCAGTCTGGTAGCACGAGCCCCAAGCGCATATACGCGATAGCCCCCGGTGCGAGAGAATAATTCCTCGGCCCATCCAATTCTCAACTTGCACATACACAGCCTCGCACTCGCTCTTCGTGTGCACTCGTGTACGTATATATACATATATGCGAGCCTTGGCCGCAAATTACGCGCCTCTCGTCCTTTTAACGAACGCATTTCATTCCCTTGGATTGATACGTTCCCGGGGGACTCTCATTCCTCACGGATGATTATGGTGGATGCTGCGTGCATTGCACAGCGGTGCGCCTCCGATGCTCCCCTGTACTCCTTCGTCGTTGCCGCCGTTGATATACAGAAAGCGAGAGAAAGAGAGAGAGAGAAAATATACAAGACAGCGAGGAAATGAGGCCTGTTCGCGCGGGCAGGCCGCGGTCGTTCGATCTGTTGCATATATAGCCGAGATTCTACTGCGGGGGTTTTGCTCTCCTATATGTATATGCAGTAAATCCAACGAGCACATCTCTGCTGCTGATGGTCTTGCGGAGGCTGCGAAAACATCCTGGAGACTCGCGTACTACACTATCGTGTTTGCAATGAGCTTTCACGTGGCTCGGGAGGAACGAACCCAACTCACAATCCTTCTCTCTCTCTCTCTTCCTCCCTCTCCGTCTCTCTATCTATCTCTTTGACTCTGATTCCTCCCTCGATGAACCGCGAGCTCGCGTTGCTCAACGAGTCTCCTGGGGTTTGTATATCAACGACGACACCGCGTACTCTCTTCCTTCCTGGATGGTAACTCTTCTTATACTTGCTACATATATACCTCCGCGAGTTTCAGGATTTACACAACGTGTCTCTTTGCGTAATGCGCCAAGTATAAAAAGCCTAGCGACACGACAATCATCCGCGAGAGCATCCTTATAGTTTTTGCTCTTTATCCCTGTTTTACTGTATCTTCTTCAAATGCTTAGATGATTATTACGTATAACACGCTGTCACGATATGTCCTCTGGACAAGTTTAATTCTCATCAACGTGCGTATAACTTTCGTTTTTTACGAATAAAATTTTAAAGGAATTATATAGTATAATTGGTACAATGATTCGAAAAGATACCTGAGACTTGTGCCAAGTTTTCAATCATTTGTATCAGGTAAAATCCATTGACACCTGCGCGCGTCTCTGCGTTTCCCATTAAAAAACGTTGGAGTTTCACCGCGAGTCGGAGGGTGGTCAAGGCGGTGTGTTAAATCATAGACCACCAGGACCGCCTGACTATAAGACGCGTGAACGCTGTTGCGCATATATGACGATGCACGATGACGTGTGGAATAGTAATAAAAACCAACCGGAACCCCATCACGCGCTACTATTCCGGAAATATAATCGTCGACATCCGCCGCGTCAGACTCTCGATCTTTCCATGGCGCGGTGCGTTTTTGAAGCGTACTCGAAATGTATATATATGTCGATTGATGTC
Organism: Mesochorus sp. PSUC_FEM 10030011; assembly: GCA_018906735.1. NCBI lineage: Eukaryota > Metazoa > Arthropoda > Insecta > Hymenoptera > Ichneumonidae > Mesochorus > Mesochorus sp. PSUC_FEM 10030011. Next base: position 16,758 of record JABMBV010007095.1, on the reverse strand, counting down.
ATTTTTTTATTGCTGATAAACTATACGTTCACTGAATCAAAGATGCGTATACTTTCTTCAGGGAATACAAAACATTGAAAAAGTTTGTATTCATCTTCTGTGTGTACATCTTTCACTCCAACTTTTTGTAAAAAAAAAAAAAAAACCAAGGCAATTATCCGGATGATGTCATGGTTCGCGCCGAGTTTATTGCTACCGGACATTTCGGTTGTGTAAGATGCGTAACACTCGCGGGTTTATCGAGTCTCTCTGAGTGAAAGCGTTTTATAAATGCGCTCGTGACCTTCGAAAGAAACGCGTAGCAATGCGTTCCAAGATAAAGGTATATATGAGGCTGCCTTTTATATTATATATGGAGAATGCCGGAACGGAGAAGGCTCTCGACGATCCCTCTCACCTTCTCTCATCGCTCTGAGCGCAGCTATATCCTCGAAGCTCTATTAGATCATACAGTTTTTTAACTCTTGTTTTATATCGATATATAGAAGTGTAACAAAACACATGCAACCGCGCGGTGAAAGTATAACGAGAATCTTTGGGTGCGTTTTATTGTTGTGGTAGATTTTTTTTTTTTTTTTTCTAACGAGATGTAATTTTTCTTTCATTACGAAAGGTGAGATTCAGAAAATTTAATGATCGATATGGCAATAACTGTAATTTCAAATAATTGAGTGAGTATTTACTTAACGGTAAACTAATGGAATTCGTCAGTTATTTTGAATTAAATTAATTATGCAATATTTGTTTGTCCGCATGCGGATTATTCAATCTGTGGTCATAAAAAAAATCAATTTAAAAGCGCAAACAAATGTTTTTTTTTTTTTTTCATTTCATTTCTTACGAAGTATCCATTCCGTGTTGTCAGAAGAATTTTAAATTGAATACAAGATCGGAGCAGCAGCAACAACTCTGGTGCCATTATTTTTCCATGACTATGACGAATGAGTTGCTGAGCGGATACACATTATACGCGCTCGAGAAAAGACAGAGAACACGCGCTCATACTGGGAAAGGAGTAACGAACGTTATTCCCGTGTGTCTCAAGGACGTCTAACCGTTTTAAGAAAATTGTTGAAACACGCGTAATACTCGTGACGATTGAGCTTTCACACGCTTCACGTATCAAGAGCTGTGCGGCTCAGTGGATTTGAAACACAAAAGTATTACGTTCACGACTTGACCAATCAACAATGAGAGTCGCACTCGTGATGCTGTACACGAGAAAGTATCGCCATTTTATGTACGCACTTAATAGAATTTTCATCGAAATATTAAAAATTCAGTTAGAAAATTAGTAAAAAATGATGTAGAGAATTTTGTTTTGGGAAACAAAATATCTTTGTTAATTTTGTTAAATTATCTATGACGGTACAAAAAAAGAATCGAAAACTAATTAAACATCTAAAAAAATCAATTTTATCGCGAGCCTTACACTGAATTCATTTAAATTTTCGTTTGAATTATGACGCGATTGTTAAGTAGCGGAAAATTTGTTCGAATGATATTTTCCGCGAGGGCTGATGCAACGTCACATCAACGTTGAGTCGTTTTTCATTTTGCATACACAATTTTCATATTAATTTTTTTTTTTTTTTAGTTGACTCATCGCGATTAAAAAATATTGCCATTCATGCACGTATCTAACGATCCACCGCGCGGTTAGTAAAATAAGAAATTCCTCAATGGGATTGATACACGTTGGATCGGCTGGCCTTATACAATTTTCCTTGTTGTAATATTATACGCGTGAGATAAACATCGACAGCAGTCTTCACTCTGCGTGCGTGTCTCTTGAATTTAACGGTAGAGAAAAAAAAATCTGCATTACGACTATAAATCCTTGCAGAACGTGCTGAATCATCGAGCAATTATAACATTATTTTCATGCGCCGGGTCTATCACTTTATAAATCCTGACATTGACTATATATACATATATTCGATCATTAGTCATTAATAACAGTTCTATCTCGACGATCGGCAGTTAATAAAATCAATTAAACAAGCAAAAATTATAGCTCAATCCCGCGCGCGCGCGCGCAATGGATTTTGATTAATAAATGAGAGACATATGTGAGTCGAGTTTAATCGAGTTGTACCTCAATTTTTATTCTTGACTATGATAAAAGAAACAAAATTAAGCCTCGAAAAAGGGTAAACTAGTAATTAAGGGGTGTATAGGGTATAGGGTAAAAAAAAAGAAGTCTTTTTTCCGTTCTATCGAAGTGTAATGTCCACATCATTGACCGGCAAGGACGATCTTTTTTTTCCAGAGACACACGATCGTATCAACGTCATTCAAGCGTAGTAAGATATCGATAAATATTCAATTGACGTGACGAGAATTTTTTGTTTTTTTTTTCATAAACGTTATAATACTTTATAAAGGCACATGCGAATTTTTCTTTGGACAGTGCGCAGCTGTGGTTTAATTAATTGCCGCCAAAGCGGATTGACAATATATATGAGATGTGTCCGAGCAGGCGACGTTCGAACAAAAATTGTACATTATTACATATATATATAAAACATATATACCGAAGGATATGTGTACAAGGTTGTGAATTTATCGAGGATAATGGGTGGAATTTTGCCATTAAAGAGTGTATATATATACGCGTATATCGGTAATCGCGCACACGATTTAATTGCGTCGTCGAAGAGGATCGGAATTTTCTCCCTTTTATTGACAACTCTCTTTCCCATAATGGCGTTCACATATGACCGGTTGTTGGGACTTTCGCGTTTAGTATTCCATGCAATACACACGCACTTTACTTTTCTTTCGAGCGTTTTTTGTGTTTTACAGTATATACTTTATACAGTACATCGATGTTTGTGTATATCCCCAATGTGTATATGCGTATAATTTGTTATGGCATACATGCTCTCGCTTTCCATTAATTTCTATATCTTAATTTCCCTCGGAGACTTCAACAAGCTCACGCATTAAATTGTATATACATATATAGATATATATTACTCGTGTACTAGCGTGGAAGAGCGCTCGCAAATTAGTTCGGGCACTTTTGAACGAATCTCATTGATATATATATGTGTATATACACATATACGTTGGTGTTACTAATTAGACCGATATAATATTATTTTAAATTGTACGGTGAGTGATCCCGATGCGTTACAGTGTCGTTCTATTTATGGGCGCACATATATATTTGTATATATATATATCGTAGATAATTTAATATATAAAGGATTAAGGGTATTAAACGTTGGAGAAAAGGAGATACGACGCGAGATATATACCAGCGATATAAAATCTCTTCGGATCGGCACAGTCGATTCATGTAATTTTGTAGTCTCATCATTATTATTTTTACGATCGGCTTCTGTTGAGGCGTATATATATAATAGCAATAAATAACGACGAAGAAGAAGCTCGCAAAGGGCCTGCTCTTTTGCAAGGACGAAAGGATGCGCCGTATAATATCGTAAAATGGAGATCGGTGAATTCCTCGGAGCGCGATTTTAGCCACAATGATCGATCGTGAATCAAATCGATTGTTTATAAATCGATATTGCAAACGGCCATGCGGGATATAGTTCCGATAACAAATTGCACGTCGATAATTTTGCAGTGGCAGGATATTCCGCGGCGCAGCCTCCGGCTCCGGATGATCCTCTTTCCCGGAATTTTTTTTCTTCTTCTTCTTCTTCTTCTCTCTCGTTCGCAATATTCATTCATCTCCCACTTCATTATACTTCGATGTATGCTAATATACATATGAAGAATCGAGAGCGAGAGCCAATTACATTCCGTCACCCATATGATTGGGAAGAATTATCGTAGACAAACGGTCCGACCTCGCTCGTACACGTATATCGCGCATCTCGTACATATACGACAATATAAAATACGTTTGTTGTGATAATAATATCATCATTCGCAAATATCGTGCAATGGAAAACTGCGCAGAAAATGACGTTGCAGGATACATTTTTTTTTTCTTTTTTATAAATTGAAACGCGACTTGTGCTGCTGCGTGTGTATGAATCTGCGTGTGTAAAATGCATACATGGAAAACATTTGTCGAGGCTGCGATAGCCTTTGGCGATTACACTTCAAGTACAGTGGCCGCGTAGACAGCGTGGCATCGTATCTGCGTGCTCCAATATATTTTATATATGCACTCGCATCTATATATATGCAGAAGCGAAGGCACTTTTGAGGCATACGGCGATGCTGCACAAATCGTGTACGTTCCTCATGACGCAATCGTCAATCAATTAAAAACAGTTTACCAATAATCTATGCATTCCCTCTACCAGCTGATGACCTTCTCGATGACCCTGCTGCTTCCCACTCCCGCGCGTCATCTCCTCCTCAAAGTGCAATAATGTCATCAATTTTTTTTTCTCTCTCTCTCTCCTTTCAAATTTATCGTTCGTCCCTCCGCGTGTTTTGTATCATTGCGGCGTAACATAGCAACGCTATATCCTATATACGATAATAAATTAATTAGACGAGATACATGACCTGGAATGATCTCGAGTTTCTATACGTCAACGCGATGCAAATCCCCGTATTATATGCTTAATTGTCTGAGATAAAATTTTCCAGAGACCTTTTTCTCGAATGTTAATTCCATATTTTTCTGCATTTTCCCCAGTATAATTGTATATATGCGATAGATTTTTTTTTTTTCGTTGGTTTATAATAAGAGGAGGGAGAGAGAAAGATCTGGAAAAAACGTATTGAACTAAAACACGCATTGTGTTACGTAAATTCTATGAACTCGAGGAATTTTCTCGTTCTTGAGAACTTTGAACGCGTTATGCGCTATGAATTTCAAGTGTTTTTTTTTTTTTCGTTATTCGCGCTTCAGTGTGTGATACGCAATGTGATATAATAATGTACGATTTTAACGAGGGAATGAATTCCTTTGGAATTATTTCCTCGTTCCAGTTATTCATACGATTTTAAAGAACTTTCGTATTACAAGCAGACACCAATGATATTCAACTTAATAGAATATATATATAGAGAGAGAGAGAGAAAGAGAGAAAAAAAGAGATGCCTGCATAGGTTTATTATGAATTTTAACACCAGATAAGCGGTATCTAGGCTGCAGGTGTGAATCGTCGTTCTTCGTACAACAATGGAACAGTTCGCTCGTGAATTATAGCAACGCGAATATATTGCGCTCCCAGCGTTCCCCGCGACGATGCAACAGACTGTAGTACGCGTGCATATGTATAGGAATAAATATATTATATACATGTGCACAATTTGTATGCACATGTGTGTCGAGCACAGCCAAAGATCCGTAAGGATCTTGTTTGCATTGAGCGTCTCGTATAGGCTCATTTTTTTTTCTTCTCTATGAAACAACTTTGGAACGCATGTGGGCAGCACGGAGTTCTGTTCTCGTGCTCTCCAGGGATTTATATTACGATCGCCCAACTCTCGATTGCGAAAAGATTATTATGAGCTACAACGAGAGAGAGAGAGAGAGAGAGGGGGGGGGGAAAGATCCAAGCGAACACACAAGTGTGACCCCTTTTCATAAACAGCATCTGTCGTATCTAATTCTGATCGTAGGATTTCTGGTAAATATTCAAGAGGTGCAGTTTTTTTTCGAAAAAAAATATATATTACATCATTTATTTTACACAAATTATCCATTAAGAAATGAATATCATATTAATGGAGTCTAATTAATTTTTCTATGATAAACATCATAGGATTTCTAGTAAATATTCAAGAACGATTCTTCCGAAAAAAAAATATTACATAACTTTTATTGAAAATTATTCATAAATTAATAAATATGATATTAATCAATTTTTCAAACAATTAATTTTATCAATGACATAAACAGCGTCTCACAATTCGAATAAAACACGAAAAATATTATTTTTCAAACTGATCATTTCGTGTTGTGGGCTAAAAACGTATCGAAGTTTGCAAAATCTCGTTCCAGGCAATACTTTCAGCAACAAGAAAATCATGCAATTAATGGACCTCGAATGCGAGAGACGTTGGAAAGAATTCACATCGAATGAAACAAGAAAAGGTGGACGAATGAGGGGCGAGCTCAACGAACCCGAAGTAAATATATATAAACGTCGGGATAAGGAAAGTTTGTTGAAGAAAGAAAAAGTGAGGCAATGAAAAAGGAAGGAATAAAAATAAGAAATGGAAAAGAGAATGGAATGAGATGACGTTAGGAGGAGCGCAGAGAGAGAGAGAGAAAAAGACAGACAAACAGATAGACAGACAGAGAAAGATGAAGAGAGAGGAAGAGAGAGATCGCACAGCCGAAAGAGAGAATTGAAAGAAGACAAAAAAGAAGACGAGATCTCGTTTTGGCACGCGAGAGGGAAGGGGGAGAAGAGAGAAAAAGAGAGACAGAAAAAGAGAGAGAGAAACAGTAGAGGGAGAAAGGGCAAATGAGAGCAGGAATGAAGAAGATCAAGAAGAAGAAGAAGAAGAGAACATTAGATACGGCCTTGGAAAGAGCCTTGCAAGGCCGTCACGGTTATACCTGTGTAGACTCTCGGCGTGTTCAGAGGCAGCAGCAGCAGCAGCGCGCCTTCGTCTCAGGCCGGTGCACCAGATCTCGCTCGGTCGGATCTCTCTCGCGCGAGAGAGTGCAGAGCAGCACATCAGAGAATATGAGACTTCGAATCGATATACGCGGAGAAAGCCAAGCGTCATCAGACTCCCCCGATCAATACTTTTTGTGCTTCGATACATAGGACCTTGTCCTATACGTATCGCGACGTCTATGACTAATGTCTATATCCTCGAGTGTAATATCATGCCGTTGTTAAGGGAATCGATATCGTGCATGATATCGATACACGGATAGACACGTCGTTAAGGTCAAAACACCGGGTTCCTTCTACCTCCGTTAAAATGGCCTTGACGTTCTGCGTTCGCTCGAATACATTTAGATTTATATACGAACGATCACAGAGCGAGACTCTCCGTTTTCTCATCTCTCTCTCTCTCTCTCTTTCTCGTCAGCTTCAGTGGCTTACGCAACATGCCGGAAAGTTGAGGCCAATGATCTCTGACTTTGTGTTAAAAAAAAACTAAAGGCGTTATCTCCCATTTAATATAACATTGTGCGAAACTCTTGATAAATAATAAACTCGTTGATTTTCATATCATATATTTTTCAATTCATATTTTGCACATTTCATCGAATTATAAAACGCGGATAGATCAAATAGTCATACGCGGCGACACGCGCTCTAGCGACACAACCTTGTCAAGGTTATCAATGATTCCGTTATCAAAGAGATTACGAACGGAATAAAAGCTAGAGAGATAGAACAAATTTTTTGGCTCAAGTATATTTTTGTATGCGTCATCGATATTGCGTAGCTTTATGTATTTACTGACAGCGATATGTTATCATTTCGTACTGTGTGAAATGATAAATATCATAAAATCGTTATACCAAAAAATCGGATAAAAATTCGCGCTTCGATTTATACGCGTACAATATAAAGCGGTGTGGTTCCGGACATTTCGCCTTATACTTTTTTTCTCTTTAATCATTTAATTTTTCTCTTTTATCTTTAATAATTTAATTGGTGTCGAGACATTGCTGCTTCTTTTAATGTGAGCATTTATAATATATTGAGAAAGGAAAGCTGCAATAAGTAGATCCGCATTCGCGAAAAATACCTTCGTTTAAACAATGGTTTTAATCCTAATTTTTTTGCGTAAATGCTGGGTCAGGATATTTTGTATGAAAACATTTGATACAACGGTTCTTTTGATGTCATTTAAGAAAACTGTAAAGTTATAATTATAATAGTATATAAAAAGTAAACGTAAATTTATCAGAATTGATATTTACTGGATAATTAATTAAAAAATTTATGTGAATATTCTTGAATATCGTTTCATAATTTTATTATCTTCTTAACGTACGATACAAATTCCGTTTTTTTTTCAGCGAGCAACAGCCTCGTTGTGGAATGCGATGATTATATATTTTTTTAAAAATAAACAAACCAACGAAAATTCGAGAAAAAAAAGATAATGAAATTTCGTAATATTGCAGCAGGAAGAATATTATAAAAACTACAAAATATTTCATGCGCATGCGAGGTTTAAAACCGGAGTATCACGTTTTATATTATCTCGTCATTGATGGCGGGTGTGTCTATTATTCATTCAGTTCCTCGAACGAATCTAATGAACTTTGAAAAAGGATAGCGCCTGATAAAATACTAGAAAAATAAAAAAAAACCTGCTGCATAATTCTCCGATAAAGGGTCGGTTTCCTGTGTATACGAAGGGATCTTTTGTTGCGACCGCGTCGATGGTGGTCCGATCCGAAAGATATGGGGAAACTCCATGCTGGTTTATTGTATTCGTCCCAGCGCTTTAAAGTATCTCTAGTTGGAAAAATTATTCAGCTACACCTTGAGGGCGGAGCGAGTCCTCGAACGCGATCGTCACTCCCTTGACCTATTTTTTTTTCAGTCCCAAAGATACAGAATAGCCTTTAAATCCTTTAAAAGTACATGAGAACCATCCACCAAGAAAAATCACGAATGCAACGAATAGCCCAAGACACTTGAGGACAAATTTTCGTACGATGAGCTCATCGAATTATTATTTTTTTTTCGAATATGATGTAACCGTTATAGACCGATAAATTGTTTGTGCCCTCTCTCGATTACGAAACAGTTCATTTCGTCATTCGCGTTACATTCAAATAATGTCGGGAAAAGAAGTCGGCTTTAATGACAAAGTGAATATAGCAGCGCCCATATTCCAAGAGATCTCAGACAACGAATGGAAATGAACAATGTGAGTGCGCGGCGAGAGTACATGTATATACAAGACATTATTCATCGCGCTGTACCCTCCCTGTGAGAATGTTCAGAGCGGATTTTTATAGTCAATATAATATGATATATATATATATATACAACACGTAACGCGCGGTATCCGCGTAACGTGTGTTCACCACGGTACCTGGAAACCATCTGGTGTACCAGTTACCCAGGTGTGTCCCGTACTTTGAAATCCCCCGATGCGGAGGTTCGCGATACATACATCGCGTTCCCTCTATATGGTATATGTGCGCCAAAGTATATAGTGTCGCACACATCACGCGCACTCGTACGTAACCGAACGTTTATATATACATACAGGTATTATACAGAATATATGCATAAATACATATGTATATATAGGCGTATTTGTGTGACGAAGCGTTGAGACGTGTCACGTTTTCCTTATCGGAGCGTGACGTCCGCAAGGTCGTCGAACGTCCTCGTCGATGAATCTTCCATCCCTCTTTTCTTCTCTCTCTTTCATTCTCTCTCTCTCTCTCTCTCTCTCTCTTCTCGCACCACCAGTTCTCTCTGGGTGGTGCGCGCACCTGTCGTAATCTTTTATCATTCTGCATTACGCACCCGTCTGTACATATAAAACACACGAGTTTTCACAAAATCGTCATACCTGAAATACATTAATGATGATAATGATGATAATGATGATGATGATGGTGCTGTTGCTATGTAGAGTTCATTGACGGTAAAACAAGGAGAAGGGAAAAGCGGGAGGAAGTGAAGCTGTTATCGGGCGACTCGCAAAGTATTTTCCAGTTATCAAGTGCGTATCTTGGACAGCCGTTTTAAATCGCATATTTAATCGTCTTAACTCCATCATTAAAACTTTGAAAAAATTATATATGTATATGTATATGAAAATGTTATTTAATCTTCATACGAAGTGGACAGATTTCCGCAATATTTGTCTCTACCTTTGAAGTCTGATATGTTGGTGTTTTTTTTTTTTTATGTTTTATTGAGATATCGTTACTTCTTCCCTTGTATACTATTTAGATCTTAATTATTTTTTGTTGATAAATCTGTAAATTATTATTCTTTTTTTTCTTTCGAACGAAATGACGAATACCAATAATAAATCTCGCAGCATATATATATATAATAAATGAATATAGAGAACACAGCATTTTTTTTTCTTCTTCATCTAAATGCAGCTATGCAACGAATATCGCAGTGCATTGCGTCGTAAATGGCGCCAGTGCGTCGGTATATCGGACCCGGTTAACTCAAGCTCGAATGCGCTCTCTACATCGTGTGGTTAATTGGATTTTCTTGCGCCAAGTCCGCGCTCCCGAGACAGAGAAAGAGAGAGAGAGAGAGAGAGAGAGAGAGAGAGAGAGAGAGAGAGATAGATGAGTGCGAGGGCTATTAACGTCGGTGGTATCGGCGCCTGTCGTGTGTCAATCCAATCCATATATCCAATAGACGCGATATTCTTGCACAGTATGTGCTCTATCTGTCTCATGGAATTTTATATACACACACACAAATATATACATATACGCACGTATAAGTCTATGATGTTGTTTGAAACGAACCGGCGCATGGACTATTACACTTTTTTTTTTATTTTCGGATTGCACAAGAGACAAAGGGACGATATCAATGGAAGTTTCTCAGTGCATTAGACATTAAATAATGAATGTACAGTTATAAATAAATGAGGACAATAAATATATGTTATTGATGCGTATATATATTCTCAGAAAAAAAAAGAATTCAATAAATTTCATTACAGTTCGAGGTTTATGGTACTCGAGATTTCATAATAGATTATGGTTAAATATCAATAACAATCTTGAAAATGAAGTGTGTGAAAAATGAAAAAAAAAAAAAAAAATGTATATGAGAAAGCGGGACGAATGAATTTTTAATGTAAACGAGTTATTTCTTACTTGTGATCTACGATATTTTCTGCAAAGTTGCCGCCATTATAGCCGGAGCTCTGCTATATATGGGGAGCGCGAGAGCACCACGCAGGCATTGAAATCTCCCGCGCGTACAAGTCGTCGGAATAAAATAGCGTTCGTATATATATATACGCGATGTCTTGGCTTTTGTGGAACGTTAATCGTCGCCCCGTGTGTATAATACCTACCATTTTTTACTATAATTGTATATTATACGCAAAAAAAAACATGCATACAAATACATACAATGTACACCACGTAACATGCGTATCTTCTCTCCGGAGCTCGGAGTGTTTCAGTTCTTTTTTTTATTTTTATAACATCTCTCTCTCTCTCTCTCTCTGCCTTTGTCTCTTACGTGCGTGTAATCCATTCGAGGAAACGATTGAAAATGGCGCGATGTTTGCGCCAAGTGACTCCGTAGACGATTTCATACATGTAATATATATAAAGGAGCTTGTATACAGCTGCTATTATTATTTATATGCGCGATAGCTATACGAACAATGAACATTTGCGAAATACCATAGGGTGTAGCAGAAAAGTACGAAACTGTGAGAAACGAATAATTGTCGAGCGATTAGCCGATTAGTCAACAGTGCATGAATCCATGTATTATCGTAAATAAAAATGCCATTCGTCAAATCTTTAAATGCCCTAAAACTTCGGTTTACATATTTATCCCATAAATGTAAAATTCTTTACATTTATTTTCGTACAATAATAATCTGATAATTCCTTTGTTTCTTTTTTTTTATTATTTCGTTCTAAGAATCGCAAGAATATAACAAAAATGTGTCCGTTATTTAAAAAAAAGAGGATAATAGACGATCGAGCCGCGGGTTCAACAAAGTTCGAATCCCCGACTGCAATATATGCAGTCTCACTCGTTATGCAAGTTTTCGTTCGTTGCCTGAGCCAAGATGACAACGACGAGTTATCGGTCGGTTAACTCAGGAACACATACCTCTCCTCCTTTTTATTCTTTATCTCTCCTCTCTCTCTCTCTCTCTCCCTCTCATTCTTTCTTTTATTAAGGATCTGATCGCTTGGTTTATCACGGTTATCCGGCTTTATGCCGCTGCTACTGCGGCTCTTGGTTGGTTGGCCGGTTGGGTTCCTATATACTCTCACACTTTCGCCTATATACATATGTATATTTATACATAAATTCACGTACACATACGTCGATGAATATATATATATATACGTTGCATATATTTCATCTCGGCGGGCCTCACGAACTTGCGCGAGTGTGTATAGCGATCCTCGACGGAGAGCTCGTTGAGCCCTGCGTGGTACACACACGCGCGCTCAGAGGCAGCACTCGGGAGCAGCGCGAAGTAAGAGAACGTCCTTGCAAGGCCACGATGTCGTCGTCGGGCGCCGACGCCCAAGCGCTCACACACCACACACAGCAGCAGCAGCAACGGAGCAAGCGGAAAGTCTCGCGAGGCACACAGTGAAGCAAGTTCTGACATACGCAACACGCTCTTTCTCTCGTTTCCTCGCTCTCGCACACTCTCAATCTTTTTCTCGTTCTCTCTTATCCATCTTACTTTGTTTTTCTCAGTTCATTCCCCGTTCTTTGACTCTTTCTCTCTCTAGTGCTGTTTCCACTGCAATATTCTCTTCTCCTGTATCCCTCGATCGCTCTTCGATCTCAATCTTTTCTTCTTCTCCTTCTCCTTCTTCTTCTTCTTCTTCTTCGTTTTCTTTCCAGGCCACGGTCTTTTCCTCTCCTGGTACCACGGGCAGCGCGTCTTCTGGAGGTTCTTCCTCTTTCGTCGATCGACGGTCTTCTTTTACTGCTTCGTCTTCTTCTTCTTCTTCTTCTTCTTTTTCCAAGTTCCTCGACCGCGAGGGTTTATCCTCGTCTCGGTGGATACCAGCACGGTCTTCACGCTCACTAACAGTTGCATGGCGTAACGACCTACCATTTCGCTCGCTCGCGCTCCAGCAAACTGTCATATCATCTATCCATGTATACATACACACACACACACACATATATATATGTATGGATATATGTATTATATATATAGCGAGCGTCGAGGGAAAGAGCGATGCACCGACGATGCGATGAGGATGCGACGAAAGGACCCAACCAAGATACCACGAGTTCTGCATTCCACGAGGGGGGACACCAGAGCGAAACCGAAGAAAGAGATGGAAAACTTCGGGCCAATATGGCGGAGATGAGATCAAGCTCTCTTCGCGACCGCCCACCTACCCCGCTCCACTCTTTGTCCGATGAGATATCCTCGTGGAATGCAAGCCCACACTCTCTCCCGCGCGAGAGCTGTAAACTTGGCGAGAGTTCTCTCTCTCTCTCTCTCTCTCTCTCTCTCTCTATTTCTTACTCTCTAACCATATATATATATGTATATATATACTCTGCAATACCTCAACTTCCCCTCCCTCATTTTTCTCTTCATTCTCTTTCCACGATCGTCCCGCGAATAAAGCCGCTCTCCCTTACCCTCGTAAAAGTGCGATTGGCACGCTGGAAGACGTTATACTCCCCGTGAAGATTTTATCTCGTAGGTAGTTCGCCACGGTCCCGTGACGTTGCACAATCCTATATACTCTTCTTATATGCCATGAACTGGCATAGGTATATAGAAAGAGATAAAGACGAAGAGGAAGGGAGCTCGTTTCCTATGGATGTCGCACTCTGCGTGTATGCGAGAAGTGATACGGAATCATTGGTGCAACCATCACATATTGATGGACCAATGAGCAACTTGTTCGGTAAGGAAAAGCTATTATATCGTTTATATAACATCCGATGTATTGTCAGGAATTCGTTATTAAGAAGTCGATGATTATATCGAATGAACGATACAGCTTTAAAAATCTTGAAAAAGCGACAATAACAACATTTATTACATAGTTCTTATGAATATGATTCTTTAGGATCTTATAGGAGATTTCCTACAGTCGCAGCTCTATCATATGTCATATGAGATCTCGCTTCTTTCAGTTTTTTAACTTGATCAATTTTTTTTAAATTACCAAATGCATTTATCGTAGTCATAACGTGATTCACAGAAAGAAAACTGTGGATAGTAATATCCAAATCCTCATTTAAACGACTTTAACAATCTGGTAGGACATCGTGCATTTGGATACTATGTCTGTTGTACAATGCAACTGTGTAATTTTTGGTCAAACGTAGCCAGAGGCCTCTGCACTATCCAAAAGACACAGCATCCAAATTCACCAATCCAACTGACACTCTGCCTGAGATATTAATAATTGAAATTTTTCAAATGACATAATCGACAACAACTATCATTAACTCGCAATGCATTTAAGAGATTTCAAATTAAGCCACTAGATGTCGTCGTCAGTAAAATCCTAATATACCTGCAGGTAAGATAATATCCTGCATGTAGACGTGCTCCAACGAATATATAAGCAGCCACAAATCAATGCTCGATGGAACGTAGCATTAGATCGATGAAAAAAAAAGTATGGCTTCTGCATTGAATAACATAATATATAAATCTACGAGAGAAACATTGGATCGAGTTTGTGAGGATGATGGGGTGAATCCCTGTACATAAAAACTGAAACGTCAGTGAATCCTCGCTCTATTACATTCAACATCCTATGCTAGACCGCGCTCAGAACGGATATGAAACGCCATAAAGGCTTGTTCAAGGCTTCAAAGAGAGGATTCATCTGGGATGCAGCTCGTGTGCGTCCTTTCATTGTTTCAACTTTGGTCGGTAACTCGCGATGCAGTTGTAACCACAATTTTATGACATTGCTGAAACAGGTATTATGCGAGGCTTTTATATATACGCATACATGTCGTATACATGTTGGCTGCTGCGGGTATTGCCTATGGACGTATAGGGGGAAACTGTTGGAGGGAGCGCGCGGGTATTATCACCCTACATTCCATCCGCGCGAAGATGTTACAGCGAACATTGCCGAGCGTGGTCTGTGCGCGCGGCCAGGCTAAAAGAGAAAAGTGCAGCGTATATTTACTACATATATATATATAGGTGGATACATATATAGGCAAGATATAGAGGCTAAAGAAATAGCGTCTGGAGTCTCGCACTCGGCGAACAACAAATGCGAACACGAGGCAATGCAGTCGGCCCACTTGCCCGAGACGTGCCCCCGCGATCTTGCTTCGAATGGCACATACAACGCATTTGTGGCTTGCGCTTGGACGTATTATACGACTCTCGAGCTTCTATATACTGGTAAGTGTGTGTCTCATACTCTGTACCCTGTATACCCGCGTCGTTCCTCAGATACGTGTGGGCGGTTGGCTCAATCAGCCGCGAGAAACTGCCCGGGTGCGCTTGTGTCTATATGTACGAGACTCTCGCTCCTTTTCTCTTTCTTTCCTCTTTGCTATTTACGAATAATTTTCAGTGCGCTATATGCGCCTGCTTCCACATATGCGGCCCATTCCACACGCTAGGGTGGAAGAAAAGGAGGGGGGGAGGGAAGGGAGAGGAGGGAGGGGAGAGGTCTCCAGCAGCGCGATTCATTCAAGACGCAACGGGGTTATAAATAGGCAAACTGGTATTTAACGCGAGGGATTAATATTTCATGCGTTAGCGGAGCGAGACAGCTGCTGCTCCCTGTTATTGCTGCACCTCGTCTATATGCGCGGGATCCGGCAATCGAGCCGCGCGAGAGTCCTTCGTGGGCTGAAGGGAAAGCTCTAACCGCCGCTTCCTGCTGAACACGCACTATATACGTAATGGGCGAAACTATATTGCTCATATATTTCACTGTTTATTTATTTTTTTTTTTTCATTTCGAACCACTGAATGTGCCTACAAACAGTGAAAGGGCACTGGTCATTTTTGCATAATTTAAATATACAAGCATAAATGTCCTGACTGATATAAATACTTTTATCACTAATTGTGATTCTTAATCAGTAAATCACGAAATGAGTCATATCAAGAGACGTGGAAATGTCTCGCTGTCATGTCTGTAGATCGAGTCCATTTAGGCTGCTCCGACAAAAGATCGTCAAAATTCAGCCATTAAATCGAGATGCAGTTGAATTTCTGATTATCTTTCCATGTGACGTCAAACTGAGTCTGATTGAACGCGACGGATCGTAGAATATAGAAACTCACCGTGGAACAAAGGCGCGTTTTTCTCGAGGAAAATCGTATTGAAATGGATTTTGATAATCGGATTCTCTCTCCATTCTCGAGAGACTATTGGATTTGCCGCGCGCGTATATATAACTTCATGATTTTGCCGTGATCGTGTCTACGAATCGCACCAATATATATAGTGTATTTCACAGGGTTGAAACATTAGTTAAATTAATTCGCGATCCCGCGAGAGACCCTATTATATTCAAAGACAGAGCATACGCGGAACCGGATGCGATTAAGATCGAAAGGGTTTTGCTGAGCGCAGCGCACGAGAGCAACGGTAAAATCTTTAACGTGTGCTGTAACTCAAATGTATGGGTAATGAATCTCTCGCACAGACGTTCTATTACTGTATGAGAAAAAAAAAAGAGGGAGGGAAAGAGAGATACACTCCTCAACAGAAGGAGCAATTTTCTTCGTATAATTCTTTCTGACATAGTATTTGTGCGATGCTGTAATCGATGAATATTTCATATTCCTCCAACCGAAATTCATCACTTTTTTTATAATAAAATTTCATGCAAAATAAACAAATTCGTCATTGTTTTCAAATATATTCAATTACTTGATCGGAATCGGTGAAACATTTTTATCCACAATGAAAAGTTGTCGGTCAGTTCAAGGCGATTTTCTTCATAATTAATTCATCTGTGAGATGTAACCTGAAATATATATAGATTCAATGATTTTTCGATTTTTTTTTTCGTATACATTATTTTTTTAAATTCATAAAATTCACTGTCGCATGATAAACAAGATCAATCCTTGTACAATGTAGAATATACCCCCGGGGATCTCTCAAGACACGATCGCTCGCAGATGATATCTTGTTCGCATTATATATATATATAT
>JABMBV010007094.1:0-10312 GCA_018906735.1 Mesochorus sp. PSUC_FEM 10030011 | reverse complement strand
GAAAAACACCAACTAAATTTAATTAAATAGACAATAAAAAATTTGTTTACGTTATTTAAGACATCAATGATAGAATATTTCAAAACCAAAATAATTGAATAATTTTTTTCTTGTAAAAGAAAAATTCTGAAAAATCACTCATCACTAAGAAATACCTCCTTAAAAGTAACGAGCGCTAAGCGGCTCACTTCATGCGCTCGCAGCCACATTCAAGCGTGTTACGGTAGATCTGCATTGGCGGATGTTCTCGTATAAGCCACGCCTACTATCGCGCGGGAAAATCTTTCTTCCTGATTGGCTTGAAGATAAATGTTGCTCATTCAAAATAGTGTAAACCAATAATTTTTTTTCAAACTTTTGTTGGATCCAGGAGACCTCGATTGATCATGTCTCAAAAGGATTTATACTACTAATTCATAAACACCCTGTATACGTCTATAATACGGTATATTACGTATACAAATGCTATATAGAGTGTACGCACTCTTGACATACGCGAGTTAGGAGGATGAATAATGGTCTGTCGTACAATACAGCCCATTCGCTGATGCTGTTATAGTCGATTGGTAATATACCGCACAATCTCGCGGCGAGTGCTGCTCTCGCTGGTGTATTTATGTATCTGTGTGTAGGTATAATACACATGTTGGAGGGTTTTTGATGTTGCCCTCGAGAAAGAGAGAGAGGGAGAGAGAGAGAGAGAGATCAAGAATCGCTCGGAGGTGAGTTAGATCTATGGGAGAATACGGGAGAACGAGTTCGCGCATGCTAAACACACACGGGCAAAACCGAGAGCGGAACAATGTTGCTTTGTAATATGTTGGACCATTAGACGAAAGGTCATCCCGCGAGAGAAGCCTGTAAGATATAGTTTAAGACACACACGCGAATGGGCTTGTATATGGGTTGAGCTGGGGAGGAACGACGAAAAAGGCCTGTTGCGATATCTCGAGCGATTTTTCATTCGGTGTGTCCGAACGTGTAACATTTTTTTTCCTTCCCCGAAATGAGATCGCACGGATATTGCTACAGGCTCTTATTTCTCTCTCTCTCTCTCTTTCTCTCTTGTTATATACGAATGTGAGAGTTCATACGCTGTGCTGCGATCCGATCGCAACGCGGTTGCAGCAGGACCGGATACAGAGATCGGAGCGAGGGAAGAGAGCGAAAAAAAACGTTTGAGAAAAGAAGACGAAAAAAGGGAAGATAACGCGCGATGACGAAGCCCGAACAATTTGTCAGCGAAAGACACGCTGGAACCCCCGCACCGTTATACGTGCCGCACCCTCCCGCACTGCAGCCGAGAGAGATGCGAGTCCACTCGAAAAAGTTGAGAGACTGAAGACTTGTCTCTCGCACACTCTATCTTGCATATGAAAAAGCGTATACACACGGCTATACACATTATTTTTCGGCGATATTCTCTCGCTCTATGTTTCGAAGGGACTTTCAGAAGATCCAAAAACCATCAGCAACAGCATCAAGTTGAAGGATGATCCCTCTCTCTATAGATCAGCAAATATCTCTAACGTTAAAAACTAACGTGCCTGTTTATATGTATATGAGGAGAAGAATGATCGACGTGAGAAAAAATAAAGGCTGAACGAAAGTTCTCGCTGTGCTATAGCTAATGATCCCATTCATTCCGAAGGAACTTTTTGGGCGAAAGAGAAAAAGGGCGAGAAAAAAAAACACATCAGATGCTATTCAGAGCTTTTCTTTCTCTCGCGCGTCTTATTTCGATATTCGTTTTTGGGAAGGCTCCACGAAGAGGGGCGCACAGGTACACCATTGTCCTTAGACTCTCGAGAACGCGCGCGCGCTCGGTTCCTGCTGCGGTTCCAAGCCCCTTTTTTACACTTTTGCATATATATACCCTCCTTTGTGGGCCAAACAATGCAGAAAAATGAGGGGCGCGGCGCGCGCGTCCGCATCGTAAAGAGCGCCACACTTCGAGATTTGCATAGTTTTTACCATTTCGACTCCTCCGGCGCAGAACGCTAACAGGGGTGCAGTCTCGTGGCGAAAGACGGTCCCGAGACTCTTACGGGAATATGCCATTATACATATATATATGTAGAACGAGAAATGCATAAATGCTTATGATGCTTTTCATCGGTGCATCAGATCCACACCTTCAACGCGTGTCTCGCATAGTCTTCGAGCCTCTCGACACGTAAGTATTAAAAAATTAGTTTTCTCTCTATACACACTCGTATATATATATATTATACAAGTCGCAATGTATGGGATCGCCTCCTTTACCGTTGGACTGTTACAATGACTCTTTAATAAGCTCCGCAAAGGCATTTCTCGCTAGCAACTCGACAATGGAGTCGTTCGAAAGGTTCTCATTATTAGCTGGACGTAATATACGTATGTGCTCGTTCTTCGATTCGCTCGAAGCACTTTGAAAAGCTGGTGATGTCTAAGTCCCTCCTTTTACTCTTCAAACTCATTTTTTTTTTTCTAAATTCTTCAGTCCTGCACATGTATTAGTTGTACACATTCAACGATATAGAATTTCAAACGCTGAAAGCTTCAATGCACGTGCGCGATGTATTGTAAGATTGTTATTTATAATAATTGTCTAACTTTCGATATATGTTAGTTGAGAGAAAGAGAGAAAGAAGATCCTTGAAGTGTTATAAAGTTTTATGCTAAGATTTGTTTTTTTTTTATACTCTTATATAAACGTCACAAAATCTTGGATACGGGAATATAAATCTCGGTATAACGACGTGGTTAGCGCAAAACAGCAGGTGAATTTTCTGTCTATATTTACAGCCGGATTTTTAAGTATCCATTGAAATATATGTACACTCTTCTCGTTCACACGCACGCACGAACGCACGCACGCATATTTGAATATTCGTGCATATATGATCTGACGCGGGCGCGTGTGTCGAGACTATGGATGTCGTACCTCGTTATTGGCTCTCATTTTGGGGCTTTCTAAACGAGAGAGGAGTTGAATTCTCGCGAGAGGCGAAGATTATGAGAATAAGATGCCGCTTTTAAGGTGATTTAAGAAAGAATGAGAGGAGAGAGAGAGAGAATGAGAGCGGAGAGAACGTGGCTTCTACAGTCCATGTATATATACGACTGGTATATTATACTTGAAAAATCTCGCGTCAACGTATGCCGCACAACACTTGGAGAAGGCGTGGAGTCTTCCGCGCGCGAGTAAATGAGGCATTCATTAGCGCCGATTAAGATGCTCGGAGCGCGCCGCTCGTTGTTGCTCATATCTTTTCCTCTCTTTCTCACGTAGCGACGATGACAACGATGGACCAAGAGGAGTCCGAAAGGCGTGGTGATACCCTGGGAGAAAGAGAGAGCGAGAGAGAGAGAGAGAATCGGACGTGACCGCCGGCTCGTTTACTTCGCGCCAAAGAATAAATTTAACACAGCTGCTCTCGAAATGCCGCGCCTGCACCGATTCCACGTACATTTACGAATTTTTTCTTGTTTGCCTCCAGAAATATATGATTTTTATTTACATCCGTGCTTTAATAACGAGGATAAAGTGTGTGAGAACGGTCGAAATAACGCCACATTATATCCTCGATTCGATCCTCGATACTCGCTGATTCCGTTTTACTGTATGGGGACACTCCGATAATGATTTTATCATTGGAGCAGTAAAATCTAAAGAAAGAAAAATCTGAATAATCACGGTGCAATTCATAAAAATAATGCATCGTTTTTTTGCGATTCTCGAGCGTATTTGAGCTCAATAACCCTGACGAGGATTATATACATTCTTTTTTTACCGAGCGTTCAAACGCTTCGCAAAATTTCAAATTATTATTCCATTAATCTTGTGTAAAATGGCGTATTACGATATTATATACAAGTTTGAAAGTGGCTCAGATATATACAAGATATTATAAAAGACGAGCGTGGTAAAAAAAATTGTCCATCGAGTTAATAGAGTGTCGCAGTGTCGCATCTTTCTCTTTTTCTCCTGCGCGGTCTTTCACGTCGATCTTTGTATCGTATATGCGTTTGTATTCTCTCGGTGTCGCTGAATTCGTGATACACGACCTTCATCGGTTGCATTCGTAATGATCGGAAGCTCTTGCGCGCGGTTGACGTTCGATATATACTCTCTCGATGCGCACACACTTCCAATCTTTTTTCGTATGTATATCGCGCAAGCAAACGAGGGTTCGAACTTTCTATACATACATGCATATATATATATTGCCGACGAAAAGATCGAGAATTTTTTGGCGACCGGTGTTTCGGGCACGTAATAAGTCGATAATAACAGTAATGGCAGCGATAAGCGGCCGACTAAACGCCCCTAAACGAGGTATAATTGTACGTGCCTCACCCACCGCGAGATTCTCGCGGCCCTAAACGTATATTAAACCCATCATGTATATATACCGAGCGCTTCGAACATATCTGCGCTCTCGTATATACATGCGCTTTTAACGGCGTGCGCATGGCGTGCAACACCCAACAGCCCAAAATGGAAGTAACAAAATATATATGCGCTCCATCCCTCTCCCCGCTGTATCCTACCCAACCGATCAGCATCCGCTCCACCACCCCCCCCCCTTCCCGTCCCAACTACGCAATATCATTAATTTAAGCACCTTCGGCAAATCGATGGGCTTCTCGTACGAATACACGCCCTTTACTCGAGCCTCCGAACGCGGCAACATTTTCTTCGTATATAAAAAATCGATGGCGCATGAATACGCGATAAAACGTATCGCCAACTAGGTGATTATATGGAGGGGGTCGTCCAACCGACATTTAACCATAGCAAAAAACTCATTCAGTCGAGTGTTTGAAAAAAAAAAGGGTTTTTCGAACCGGAATGACGTTTTTGTATGGAAAAAAATATACGTCGAATCGAAGTTCTATTAGATTTAGGTAACTTTTTTTTCGCGTTGTAGGCCACAATTTTCTTATTAAGTTATATACAATTTACTTATTAAATTTGAAATTTTCGTCGAAAATCGTGTTAACCCCACGTGTATCACAATGTGATCATTATAGAGTCTAGCTTTTCGCAGCATCTGTTGCAGCGAACAACACGACTATAGACTCTCACCTCGTGCATTTGGAACATTTTTTTAATAGGAAACGAGTTTTATTATTTATTTTTCTCTAATACGAGGATGCGAGGTGTTCGGGTTGTATTGAGAAATTGCATAGCTTCGTAGATAAATGGTCTCGACGCTAGTTTTTCGATTGGCGTTTCAACACCTGCGCCCCGTTTCTCGAGCTCATTGATCCAGAGTGCAATCATAAAGGGAGGAGAGGAAGGGGAGGGCGTATTGTTGAAAAACGCCGAGACCTGTTTATGAAATCACCTTCTATGATAATACGTGCCTAAGCGAAAAATTGGATATTGCAAAAATGATCAAAAAAAAAGAAAAAAATTCATTCCCGATTCGCTTTATTCTTATATATTCAAGCGTCGACGATATCCCTCTCACGAGCACACACTTACATACTTACCACCGGGCCTCATTATCAACGATTACCCCGACATTACTCCGATATTTAGGGCTAAACACGCGGTAAGCCAAGTATCCGTGTCTCGAATTCTCAAATGTGCTCGGAGCAGGGAGCACGAAGGGAGACCCCCAGGGCCCTCCACACATTTTGCTTTCGTTTTATGCGACAAGCATTCCACCATTCGAAGGGCGAACTCGTATGTAAAATGCACGGCATGTCTGGAGCAGTATAAGCAATCGATTTTCGATTTTGTTCGCCGCTCCTTGTGCCAATTTTTTTTGCTCTATCGATAAAAAAAAAAACAAGAGGCTTTGAGAAAAGATTTTTAATCTATAACGTTTTAGATAAGGAAGGCTTTCATTCACCCTCGCCCTCTCCCTCTCGATATGTCACGGTAAAAATGTAGCGGATGAACCATCGAGAATCCGTCAAAGCCAGACGTGATATAAATTGACTCGAGTCATTTTCAAACGTTGAGAACGACACGAGACAATCATTACGCATAATAAACGACTACCACGGTGGTTCAGTTTGGCGGTCACCATGAAAAATGATGGAACAAAGTCACGTTCAATATCTTATATACGAAGAGAATTTTTCCCTGCGATACCTGCTGTCGTTGGTGCTGCCTTTTTCGAATCGCCAGTCAAAATCATTCAGGGTTGCAGCCCTCACGAATGAGGGGAAAAAACCTGTCGTGGGCCTTTGAAGTCGAAGCAAAATGAGGGGAGGTGGATGTCAAAATCGAGAGAAATAGATAGTGACACGACTGCGTATATATGACAATAATATCGTCGATATTTCAGTATCTCTTCGATAAAGATCTAAAATTCTTCGCTCGTGTCCTCTCGAAACCTTAACCGGGTCGTTTTTCGGGGCGTGACTGTACCTTTTTTTCCTTTCAACCTCTCAATGACCCACACGCAAATCTATAGTTCTGCCGATCCATATTTAAAACAATGGGACTCAGAAAAATTATATTGCCCGATATTGATTAAAATTGGGAAAAAAATTCAAATTTAATTCTCGTTATTGAAATTACGTCCTCGAATATATGCGACATCCTCTTGACACACCTGAACTGTATATTTACGCACTTTCTGGCTTCCCTGCTCGTTTTGCTCGGGGGCATTCGCTGGTTGACAATTACTGTAACATGTGTATATATATAAAATACATATTCAGTGTTTTCTCAAGAGATATATAGCCAGAGGAAAGAAAGTCTCGGTGATGATAATGTCCGAACAAGAGGGAATGAGAAAAAAGAAAGAGAAAGAGAGAGAAAAAGAAAGAGAGAGAGAGAGAGAGAGAAAGAGGTGGGGAGTAGTAAGGAGCCAGGTGGTGGCGAGCATTCATGGTCTCGGCGCAAGGGTTGAAATTACACGTTGGTAATGGATTTGTTATAGCCTATCGGTAAATCGTTTTGAGATACGCATATGATGAGAGCAGTGAGAGAGAGCGCGCGCGCGCGCCGATAATCCTAGTGATCTCGTCTGCCCGTTCTGCGCTTGTGTGTGTGCATGCTCTCGGCAAGTGCAGCGAAAGTTTCACCAAGACTTCTTATACATAGATATATACTCTCGATGTATAAAATATTATGGTTTCTCTGTGAGAATAGTATTGCCGCGGCGAATCAGTGGTCTCTGGATATGTTCTGTGCAATTTCGTAGAGATCAGTCAGTGAGATACCCGGTCATCGGATAAGCGTTCTCGCTGGTTGAGAAACGAAAAAAAAAAAAGAAGAAGAAGCAATTCTTATCACTTTCACGGTGTATACGGATAACCGTGATCTCTGCACATCTATATACAGCAAAGATCGACTGCGGGGATTGTTGTTCAGGGATCTCTTTTCCAAGATGTACTTTATCCGTATCGTTAAATTTCCCGATTTTTTTTTTATTCAGCTACTTGTAAAAAGCATCGATATCCTTTCTTCGCCTCTGCTACTATCGATGTAATTGGCGTGCGCGAACGCGCGCCTGAATTGACTAACGAGTGAGTAAAAAGGAGAGGCGGTTGGGCAAAGTGGTGGTCGTTTGGACGCGCGATAAGG
Source organism: Mesochorus sp. PSUC_FEM 10030011 (assembly GCA_018906735.1). Lineage (NCBI taxonomy): Eukaryota > Metazoa > Arthropoda > Insecta > Hymenoptera > Ichneumonidae > Mesochorus > Mesochorus sp. PSUC_FEM 10030011. Next base: position 2,775 of record JABMBV010007094.1, on the reverse strand, counting down.
GAACAACAAATTGCAATTGCTCGCGCTGTTATAATGTATATCGTACGTATAAAAACACTCGGGCGTACACACGGGCGACCGCGTCTATAAATTTATATGGCATATATATGACTATAAAGCAAAAAAAAAAAAAAAAAAACTGGATGCAAAAGTATATGGATGAGAGGCTCTTTGGCTCGCGCTCTCTGCGTGGACCCGCACCACAGCAGCTGGTGGATATGAGCTCGACGCTATATGGCGAAGGTCGCCGGATCCGGATTATATGGCCAGAGAGTGGAAGAGAGCACACCTCCGATGCAAGTCACGCTACCTTCGTAAAACCTTATATCGCGCTCCTCGCGTGGACGCGTTGTCTTTAATTTGTGATACACGGAAAACAAAACCAACAGCGATATTCAGCAACAAGAGAGACGACGAGGAGGAGAAGACGAAGAAAAAAAAGGGGATCTGAGCCACATGTAATACGACGTATAGCATATCGGATATTGTATATATGCGTATGGCAGCCTCGCAAGAATTCGAAAGATTAATTATTATCACCGCAATAAAACAGTTGGCAATTAAACATATATCTTATCGCGTATAGCCAACGTATGTGTTGAACGCTCGAACACCCGGCGTTTATATGAACCGATCGTATCAAAGTTGTCGAATATACATCATTATCACGTGTATAATAAATGAAGACACGCTACAATGTTAAGGTGTACTCGTTTTTAATCGTGTAATTAAATCGCCTCCGGCAAAGTCAGAGTAAGAGAAAATTTATCGAACAGCAAAAATGTGTGAGAAATCGTTTCGATATCCTGGAACGAAGGCCAAGACCTCAGGTAAACGAGAGATTGAATGAGGAATCGTAAAAAAAAAAATGATTTGTTCCACATACAGGACAAGAGTTGCGTGCGAGAATGCTCCTTTCGCGATTCATTTTGCGACGCTTTATGGTCGCTATGGGCATTAACGCAATTGGATCTACGTAATGACCTTTTGGAACGACATTTAATAGCGTTTCGATGCTCGCTGGTATGCGTCCATTCCAAGGGCTCGTATACTCCTCACACTCGATATTATTTCTCATATGAATGCACCGCTCTTCTATTGAAAAGTTATTTAACTTAAAAAAAACATAAGAGCACGCTTGAAAAAGGTCCAAAATCTCTTTTTCCCGATCCCTTTTGTCTTCCGTAAGCTTCCCCGCACCGATATTACCATTCTCGATGTGAATATCTCAACACCGTAATCTCCAAAGCTCTCCGTATTAACCTGGATGACTTGATTCCATTTTTTTGTTTCGTCTACGTACCCTCAGCTTATTATTCCCGGGCCGAAAGAGCCCTCCCATCTTACGGCTCGACAATTAGTTCCTAATTATTTCGAGGATGAGTCTGGCGTTATTTCACATTGGGATATAATGAAAGCGAAACGTATATTAGAGGGCGGGCGAGCGATCTCTGACGATAATCCACCGTGACGTAATGATGATATCCATACGAATATATATTTTCCTCGAAGTAATTGAACGATCTTATTCAGTATAAGAATCTACACATATATGTACATGCCTACGTTTATATGCAGCCAACGAAGAATCTGTGTGGAATCTCTCGTCGGATATCGAAACGAAGATGTCAACAGATTAGTATCCCCTCCCCCTCGCCCTTTCTTTCTCTCTCCCTTTGAGGATGCTGGGTGTTTTCTTCTTGCCAAAGCGAATTTTGCTCAAGCAGTTTCTCGAATCATTGTATGCGTCGGTGTTGTATTTACGTACATGCGTTCGCGTATATGAGTGGGAAAGCGCGCGCCCAGATCTCCCACTCTCCTCCCTCTTTCTGTCTCTCCTCTCTCTCTCTCTCTCTCTCTTTTTCTCTTGTTGCGTCTCTCTACACAGCTGCTCATAATCCCGACGAGAGAAGGATACGTACTCCTCTTCTTGGTGCGGTGAAAGAGCACAAAATCTTATCGCGGGGCCATCAGCGATCGGAACGAGCGATATTTCTAACAGGGGCCCGAGGGCCCCCGGTCCGCTCCGTATATATACACCCCGCGAGATTTCTTCGGTAGATAACGCGTCTGCGGTGTTCGCGAGGCCCACACCGGGGGGCCTTACCAGATTCTTCCCCCTCCTGCGTACAGCATTGTGTTTACGTCTTGTGCGTGAGTCTCGCCTCACCGATGATCCCTCGGGACCTACGTAGATATATATATATATAAGTACATGTGCTTTGAATCCCGCGCGACCCACACGCCGTATACACAAATAAAACTTCTTTCTCTGCACCAGATTTTTCCGACCCTCCTTTTCCCTCCCTACACTCCCTGTTCGTCTTCAACTACTAGCCACGAAGGGTTATAGGCTATTTAAAGTTCTAAGGAATAAGGCATTTCCGTATGATTGAAAGAAACGAGAAAAAGGTTGAACAACAATAAAAAATAGTCTCTTACCCGTTGAAGTGAAGCGAGTTTTCGTACAGCTGCGGAGAGACCGAAATACATTTTGAAAAATACTTTAGGAGGTTCGGATGATTTTACGAAATTATGCCATATTATTGAAAAATTAATATTCTATTCTTACAGATTTTTAAAAATTTTCCTATAAAGTTTCAATCCAATCCACTGAATATTTAAAAAGTTATTTATTTTCAAAGATTGCAACTTTTCTACGTGTTCTTACGAGGAAGAAAAAAATATGGAAAAAATCACATTAAAAATAAACCGTTCGAATTAATTTTTTACATAAAAATAGGACATTATTTTATCAAACAAAATAAAAAGTAA
>JABMBV010007083.1:0-10317 GCA_018906735.1 Mesochorus sp. PSUC_FEM 10030011 | reverse complement strand
AATTATAATAAAATTATAGAAGTAAAAAAACAATAATGAATAATTTCTATTCCAAAACATCGAAAAAAGCACACAAATCTCTAAAAGTTGAGTCGAGCGGTCGCATTGAACTTCCAACACACGCGTCGACCGAGAGAAAAAAAAACATGCAAATTACGCAACGGAGAGGGAGAGATAAAGATTTTCCCCCTTCACAGTCCCGTTTTGAACCTCGACCGCGCGTCGAGGCGACTCGCGGTGCGATAATGCGTGGTTAGAGCCGAGAGATTTTGATACGAGTGGAGTAAAAATTGAGTAATGACGAGACGATAACGTTGAAAAAAAAAAAAAAATTGAAAAAAAAAGAATTTCGAACGTCATCGATCGTATGAATCGCCATAGGAAAATCTCGCGATGTTTCTCCAATCGTGTCTTATCTCGAGCTGTTTCTCTCTTCCCGGTTGCAGTCTAGACGTTAGTCGACTCTCGATAATAAGAAATTTATCAATAATAACAATAAAACGAAAAATCTTAAAAAAAAAAGACCAAAGCCAACGTTTAATTCGATGCAATGACACTTTTAATTAATTATTATAAATATATTCGCACGAGTTTCTATTTTTTTTACTCCCAGGCGCAAGTGCAATAGGTGCATCCGGTCTAAGGGTAATGGACAAGTGGTTGGACGATTTTATTTCTGTCTTTTTTTTCTTTCCCCACACTTATGGTCTCTCTCTTCTTTTCTATCCTGAACTCAAGTCAGCTCAGGTGTCAAGGTAATGAATTTGCTATTCAACGCTTTGGGATTGAGATCGAAAAGTTTCGATCATTCAAGGCCAATATGTTCTTGAGTCCCTTTAAACAGTTTTGGCAAAATAAGCCATTTTATTCTCGTAATTATATCGAATTTCAAATAATTGAAATTTCTAGTATTTAAGCTCAAAATGTTTTTGAACATCCCCTAAAAAAAAGTTTCAGTAAAATGGGATTGCTTTTTTTTTGTGATTGTATCGTGGGTAAATAATTGTGAGGGAAGAATATCCTGATGTTTAGAGAGAGAAAGACTCGAAATTAAGACGTTGGAGCTCGAGTACACTCGTATTCAGTGGAGAGCAATCATTGCAAAATTGGTTTACTCCCGAAGAGTGAATCCAATTGAGATTACTCAATTAAAGTCGAAAGAAAGAGAGAGAGAGAGAGAAAGAAAGAGACTCGACGACTGTCCTGACGTCTCTTTCTCGTCTTCTTTCCACTGGTCAATTGCGTCGCAATTGCGAACGACCTCGATCGTTCTTGTCGTGTCGTTTCTCTCCCTATACCCACACACAAACACACATATGTATCCATTTCACGTCATACATGTCGTAAACTTTCAACTCCAGGTTTCATAACACGAGTGCACAGTTTACTAAAGGACAACAAGATTAGCAGGGTCGTGGCACGCGATTCCAGAGTTCGCGGGAGTAAATAATCCCCGGCAATATGTAACTTGACACTTCAGGGGTCAGAGGATCGAACCAATTGTTGGTCAATCGTTAAAAATAAACTGCTGCTCAAGACCTAATAGTCACTTTTTAAATGCCTTTGAGCCTCAGGCCATTTTGGCGATCCTTGGGATTGGGATCACCATCTCAAATTAATTTTATTTATCTTAAAATCCTAAAAATTTTACTTATGTACTTAATTCACATTATAGCCTTAAATTGAAGTTATCTGATCCTGAAATCGATCTGGATTAAACTGACCAAAAAATCTATTATTAATGTTTACAGCCTGCTGTCCACGAGGCTTTCGCTCCGATAGGATTCCAAGCACGAAATAAAACTGGGCCGAAAAGTAAGTGACAAAGAGGTGTCCGTAGAAGGTGAGATAAAGTTTGAAAATATAAGAAACGACTAAGAGTCCAAATGCCGGCAAGATTCGAGAGTGTTAATGCGCCGATAGTGCGCGAGTCGAGTGCCCCGAACGGTGGTCAATACGCGATGGAAAACGACATCGTGATAACCGGATTTTCGGGTCGTTTGCCCGAGTCATCGGACATAGAAGAGTTCAAGCAGCAGCTTTTCGATGGCATAGACTTGGTAACCGATGATGAAAGAAGATGGCCACGTGGCCTGCACGGTTTGCCAGCGCGAACCGGTAAGTTGAAGGACTTGACGTCCTTCGACGCAACGTTTTTCGGCGTCCACGCTAAACAGGCTAACGTGATGGATCCGCAGTTGAGAATACTGTTGGAGATAACACACGAGGCAATAGTGGACGCCGGGATAAATCCGGTGGATTTGCGGGGTTCGAACACCGGTGTGTTCATCGGTGTTTCGGATTCCGAGTCCGATGAGTACTGGACCGCAGACCCGGACAAAGTTAACGGCTACGGTTTGACGGGATGCTGCAGGGCAATGTTCCCCAACCGTTTGTCATACACCTTTGACTTTACGGGACCTTCGTTCGCGGTGGACACCGCGTGCTCGTCGTCTTTGTACGCGATGCACCAGGCGGTCCTTGCGATGAGAACTGGCCAGTGTGACTCGGCGATAGTGGGCGGTGTTAATTTGGTCCTAAAGCCAACGAGTTCGCTCCAGTTCCATCGGCTCAACATGCTGTCACCTGACGGCATGTGCAAAGCCTTCGACGTAACTGGAAACGGTTACGTCAGGGCTGAGGCCGCGGTCGTGATATTCCTTCAGCGGTCCCGGGACGCTAGAAGAGTTTACGCGACTGTCGTCAACTCCAAGACCAATGTTGACGGCAACAAGGAACAGGGTATTACGTTCCCAAGCGGTGCGATGCAGAACAGACTCATGAGGGAAGTCTACGCGGAAGCTGAGGTCGATCCCCGGGACGTGGTTTACGTGGAGGCCCACGGAACTGGCACCAAAGTTGGTGATCCCCAGGAGGTCAATTCAATCGCCGATCTCTTCTGCAAAGACCGTAAGAACCCGCTGCTGATTGGTTCAGTCAAGTCAAACATGGGACACTCGGAACCGGCCAGCGGTTTGTGTTCGATTGCTAAGATGCTGATCGCGATGGAGGCTGGAGTCATCCCGGGAAATCTCCACTTCAAAGAACCCAATCCGGACATACCAGCTCTTAGCGATGGCAGAATTCACGTTGTTGACCGCGCGACACCCTGGAAGGGTGGACTCGTCGCTATCAACTCGTTCGGTTTTGGTGGTGCCAATGCTCACATCATACTGCGCAGTAACCCAAAACCTAAAATTTCACCCGTTCTAAATTCTGGGGTACCTAAGATGGTCACCGTTTCTGGACGCACCGAAGAAGCGGTCAACTTCCTACTCGACAAGATCAAGGAACACGAGAAGGATGATGAATTTGTGTCACTGATTCATGGACTCCATGAGAAAAATATTGCCGGACACTCATACAGGGGTTACAGCATTTTGGGTGACAACCAAGTCCGCGAGGTCACCGATTACGTACAAGACAAGAGACCGATCTGGTACGTATTCTCCGGAATGGGATCCCAATGGGCCGGTATGGGTAAACAGCTCTGGCCGATCGAGAGCTTCCAAAGGAGCCTTCATCGCTGCGCCGAAGCCCTCAAGCCCGAAGGCATTGATCTACTGAATCTCATCCATTATGGAACCAACGAGACATTCGAGAGTGTTCTCAATAGCTTTGTTTCAATAGCCGCGATCCAAGTCGCGCTCGTCGACGTTTTGACGATGATCGGCATTCAGCCTGATGGTATTGTGGGTCATTCCGTCGGTGAACTTGGCTGTGCTTACGCTGATGGAACTTTCACCGCTGAACAGACAGTTTTAGCGGCCTACTGGCGTGGCAAATCCATTCAGGAGTCGAAACTTCCACCTGGAGGAATGGCAGCCATTGGTCTCAGCTGGGAAGAAACTGCCAAGCGCTGTCCAGCCGACATATCGCCGGCTTGCCACAATTCTGCGGATTCCGTAACCGTTTCGGGTCCAGTTCAATCCATTGCTAAATTCGCTGAGGCTCTCAAGAAGGAGGAAATCTTCGCTAAAGTCGTAAACAGCTCGGGTGTTGCTTTCCACAGCAAATACATCGCTTCGGTTGGACCGAAACTTCGCGCTGTTCTGGAGAAGATCATTCCCAATGCCAAGCAACGATCTGCCAGATGGATCTCGAGTTCCATACCCGAAAGTGCCTGGGGCACACCGCTGGCTCAGCTCAGTTCACCGGCTTATCACGTCAACAACCTTCTGTCGCCGGTTCTGTTCCATGAAGCAATCGCTCATGTACCTGATAACGCCATTGTCATTGAGATCGCGCCGCACTGTCTTCTGCAGGCCATTCTTAGAAGGTCCCTGCCATCAACGGTCACCAACGTTGGACTTCACAAACGCGATCACAGCGACAATCTCGAGTTCCTTCTGTCGAGCATCGGTAAACTCTACAATTCTGGCGCGCAACCGATGATCAGCAAGTTTTATCCATCGGTCAGTTATCCAGTTGGACGTGGTACACAGATGATGAACTCTTTGGTCAAGTGGGATCACTCGATCGAATGGCAGTTGGCCGATTTTTCGGGAAGATCGGGTGGATCGGGCGAAACAGTTGTTGAGATTGACCTGTCCAAGGAGGAACATGCCCATTTGGCAGGTCACACGATTGACGGAAGAATACTCTTCCCCGCGACAGGCTACCTAACGATAGCCTGGAAAACTTTCGCCAAATTGCGTAACGCCGATTATGAAAAACTGCCAGTTGTACTGGAGAACGTGCAGTTCATGAGGGCGACGATAATGCCCAAGGAAGGCACGGTTAGATTCCTAGTCAACATCTTCGAAGGCACCGGTGACTTTGAGATCTGCGAGGGTGGATCACCAGCTGTTGTAGGCAAGATTCGAGCCTCCGAGAACATTGAGAAGGATCAATTGAACCTGTCCATCCCAGTTACCAAGATGGACCCGGAGTTGCTGGAGCTAACAGCCAGCGACGTTTACAAAGATCTTAGACTGCGCGGTTATGACTATTCGGGAATATTCCAGGGTATCAAGACTTCCGACAACCGTAGCTCGGTCGGAAGACTCGCTTGGGTCGATAACTGGGTTTCGTTCATCGACACGATGCTCCAGTTCAGTATTATCGGCAAAAGTACCCGCGATCTTTATCTTCCGACGCGCCTTCAATACGCTGCTATCAACCCAATAATGCACAAGGAGCTGGCAGCTAATCTGCTGAAAGACGAGGGCATCCCGGTTTACAGCTACCCCAATATAAGCATCATCAAATCGGGTGGCATCGAACTCCGCGGAATGAAGGCATCCCTGGCACCCAGAAGACAACAGACACAGGCGCCCCCCAAACACGAACGCTACGTTTTCGTTCCCTACGACAATTCCCAAGTTCTCGTCGAAGATCCGGACAAGGCTAAGTCTCACGCATTGGCTGTTCTACTCCAGATCGTTCTTGAGAATCTTAGCGCCTTGAAAATCAAGGCTGTCGAGGTTACGGGCGATAGGAATCCTGAGGCACTTCTTGCCCCCATCATCGTTGACACCCTGTTCAACGAGCCTGGTATCAGTGTAAGTATCTTATCCTCAATCCACTATCTCTAATCACCTTCCCAATGATCTACCCCCTAAATTAATGAACCACCATCTAATTATATCATCTAATTCTGATGCAGATTGACATGCAAGTGGCGTCAATGGTACCCGATAACTACGCTGCTCTCGCCGAGCAGTGGAGCATGAAGAACGTTGCTCGTGACGTGCACAAAGCTCCGGCTGGCCAGGATCTCCAATTGGTGATCGCAGCCGATGTTTTGAGCAACGGTGAGTCCGACATACTGAAGAACTTGGTAGACTCTCTGAAGCCCAATGGCTACATACTGCTCGAGGAGACTGGTAACATCAAAAAGTCCCTTTTGCACGGTACGGGTCTTCTGCTGGTTGGTAAACAGGTAGCACCTGGCAAAACTTATCTGCTCCTGAAGAATGGGGAGAAGACACCCGAGCCAATAATCATTCAGATTACGGAAAAGAATTTTTCGTGGGTTGAGGGAGTCAAAGCTGCGCTAAAGAAATCTGAAACTGAGGGAGACAAGATCCTGTTAGTTAGCCAGGGCGAAGAGTTGCTGGGTCTCATAGGTCTGATGACTTGCATCAGACGCGAGGCCGGTGGAATGAACGCTCGCTACGTTTTCATCCAGGACAAGAATGCCCCTAAATTCTCGTTGACGGCGCCATTCTACGCCGGACAACTGGACAAACAGTTGATGGCTAATGTTCTCAAGGGTGGACAATGGGGCAGTTATCGTCATCTGCGTTTGGATCAACAGAGCGACGTCTCGTCCCTCCAAGTCGAACACGCTTACATCAATGCCCTCATCAGAGGCGATCTCAGCAGTCTCAGGTGGATCGAAGGACCCCTCAGCTACTACCAACCCGAAAAATACCCCAACAAAGAACTGTGCAGCGTTTACTATGCTCCACTCAATTTCCGGTAAGTGGAGATTCTGGTTAATCATCAGGGTGTTAGGGTGGCCATTTTGATGGTGATGATTGTCACTTATCATTTGTTCATTTTTTAAATTTCACTTTAAAATCCATTCTTTTTTGCACAGTGACATCATGCTGGCAACCGGTAAACTTCCACCGGACGCGTTACCCGGTGACCTGGCTGGCCAGGACTGTATCCTGGGTCTCGAATTTACGGGACGCGACAGCAAAGGTCGTCGTGTAATGGGAATGATAGCTGCTCGAGGTCTGGCCACGACAGTGCTCGCTGACCCGGGCTTCATGTGGGAGGTGCCAGAAAAGTGGAGTTTGGAGGAGGCTGCGACAATCCCGGTGTGCTACGCAACGAGTTACTACGCTCTGATAGTCCGGGGCCGTTTGAAGCCGGGCGAGAGTGTATTAATCCACGCTGGTACTGGTGGCGTCGGTCAGGCCAGTATATCGATAGCTCTTCACGCGGGTTGCAAGGTCTTCACGACAGTGGGCTCCCAGGAGAAGAGAGACTTCCTGAAGAAGACGTTCCCCCAGTTGACGGACAAGAACATCGGCTACTCGCGTGACACAAGCTTCGAGCAGCTCGTATTATCCGAGACGAACGGTCGGGGTGTCGACGTGGTGTTGAATTCCCTGTCCGAGGAGAAGCTCCAGGCGAGCGTTCGCTGTCTTGCCAAGGACGGGCGCTTTCTGGAGATTGGCAAGTTCGATCTTTCCAACAACAATCCACTGGGTATGTCCTTCTTCCTGAAGAACACGAGCTTCCACGGCATCCTCCTGGACGCGCTCTTCGAGACCGACACCCCGGACAAGCGGGAGGTCGTCAGGCTCGTCAGCGAGGGAATTAAGAATGGCGCCGTTAGGCCACTCCCAGCGACCGTGTTTTCGGAACAGCAGATCGAGCAGGGATTCCGCTACATGGCCACCGGTAAGCACATCGGCAAGGTCCTCCTGAAGATCCGCGAGGAGGAGACCAAGAAACCGACTACCCCGGCGATGAAGACCGTCGCCGCCATTCCCAGGACCTACATGAACCCCGACAAGTCCTACGTCCTCGTCGGTGGCCTCGGTGGCTTCGGCCTCGAGTTCGCCAACTGGATGATCACCCGAGGCGCCAAACACATCGTCCTGACGTCACGCTCCGGCATCCGCACCGGCTACCAGGCCCTCAGCATCAGACGCTGGCGCGAAATGGGCATCAACGTCATCGTATCGACTTCTGACGTCACAACGATCGCCGGAGCGGAAAAACTCATCAAGGAGGCCAACAGGGTAGCCCCAATCGGTGGCATCTTCAATCTCGCGGCCGTCCTCCGTGACGCCTTCATCGAGAACCAGGAGGAGGCCCACTTCAAGGCCGTCGCCCTGCCCAAGGTCGACGGAACCAAGAATCTCGACACCGCTTCCAGAAAGCTCTGTCCTTCCCTCGACTACTTCGTTGTTTTCTCGTCAGTCTCCTGCGGCCGTGGTAACGCCGGACAGACCAATTACGGCCTGGCCAACTCCGCCATGGAGAGGATCGTCGAGCAGCGGCAAGCCAACGGACTGCCGGGTCTTGCCATCCAATGGGGCGCCATTGGCGACGTTGGTCTCATCGTCGGTGAGTTCCCTATCGGATCCTCCGAGTCTTCTTTCGTTTTTGGGGTTCATATTTTAGTCTTCAATCTTCTTGGAATTTTTTTCGAATAATTTATTCAAAATCGGTATTTTTACGCCGACTGGCTTCCCCACTTGGGATGGATGAAATGTCATCAAAAAAATAAGTGATAATCATCCGATTGCAGAGACAATGGGTGACAATGACACCGAGGTTAGTGGCACAGTGCCCCAGAGGATGTCCAGTTGTCTCGCGACAATGGACACGTTCCTCCAGCAGCCGCACCCGGTTTTAGCGTGCATGGTCCTGGCGGAGAAGCACAAGCCCGGTGATGGGGCGAGCCAGGTCAGCCTGCTTGAGGCGGTGGGCAACATTCTTGGAATAAAGGACGTTAAGACGGTCAATGTGAACAACAGTTTGGCCGATCTTGGAATGGATTCCCTGATGGGTACCGAGATCAAGCAGACCCTGGAGAGGAATTACGACCTGGTGCTATCGGCCCAGGAGATTCGGGGTTTGACCTTCGGCAAGCTCCTGGAGATGTCGTCCGGAAGCGCCGAGGCGACGGAGCCGCCCTCGGACGCCTCCCCCACGTCCCCCAAGCGCGCGGCGCCCCCCAGTCCCACCAAATCCCTGGACTCCCTCCTCTTCCGATGCTCCGACGACGAGCTCGTCCCCAAGCAATCCCTCGTCCAGCTCAAGTCCAGGGCGAACAAGGGCAAACCCATTTTCTTCCTCCACGCGATAGAGGGCTCCACCTCCGCCATGAAATCCATCGCCATCGAGGTCGACCGGCCCGTCTGGGGCCTTCAATGCAGCAGGGACGCTCCTCTCGAGTCCATGGAGGAACTCGCCCGCTTCTACGTTCAACAGATGAAGACCGTCCAGCGCAAAGGCCCCTTCACCATCGTCGGCTACTCCTTCGGCGCCTGCGTCGCCTTCGAAATGGCCCTCCAGCTCGAAGCCACCGGCGAAACCACCGTCCTCAGCCTCCTCGATGGCTCACCCGAGTACATCACCCTCCACAGTCAAACCATCGGCAAACAGGCCACCGAATCCGGCAGCGAACTCATCGCCGATGGGTGCCGAAAGGCTCTCGCTTTCTTCGCACGACAGATCAACTCCAATGTTGCTTTCCTCAAGGTTCGTATTCAATCGTTGCTCGTTTTTGACTTTTTATTTAGTCGTTATATTTATTATTTGTTCTTTATGATTATCAATTTTTATTTTATTTTTTTTATTTTTCAGGCTTACAGCACACTGAGAGAGACCGAGACTGACGAGGCAATGATGAACAAAATGTTGGAAATAATTGGGGAGACGCCATTCGAGGCGGACGATCTCAAGTGCGCCGGAATGCTCTTCTTCAAGAAATTGAGGGCAGCGAATCTTTACAAACCCGGCAGCAAGTACAAGGGTCGCGTAACCCTTTTCAAGGCCAAAGACAATTTCATCTCTCTGAACAACGACTACGGTCTCACCGAGGTGAGTTTTTCAATTGAATAATAAATTAAAGTCAAAAAATAAAATAATAAAATCGTTGACCAAAAATTCTAAGATAAAAAGCAAAAAAAAAAGTTGTAAAAAATTAAAACATTTTTTTTAAAATTATTTCAGATGTGCGCCCAGGAGGTCAGGGTCGAGGAATTGGCGGGTGACCACAGGAGTATATTGTCGGGCGAGAGCGCGAAAGAGATCGCGAGACTCGTGAGCACTTGAGATTCGAATTCGGGGAGAAAAAGAGGGTTCAAGAAGAAGAAGAAAAGAAAGAATAAAAAAGATTTTTTATACTGCGTATAAAGTGAGTTTTCATGCGTCGAGACGAGTGAACATCATTAAAAAGCTCACAACATCAAAGCCTCCCCAGACCCTAAACACGAAGTCAAAGTTCCTTTTGTATAAAAAAAAAAAAGAAAAACACAGCTAAAAAAAGCGGAAAAAATCTCTTTTCACCGTTGGAATCTCCACTACACATTCCGTCTTAGGACCAAAGCCAAGAGAGATATATAAACAATTATCGGTGAAGAATGTGCAAAAACGAAAAAGTTCATCCGTGTGACAAGTGTGATTATTTAATTATTTAAGGTACAAATATAAGAATATATATATATGCGTATAAATATACAGAATGTTAATCACCGCACAAGGGGTAGCTGGGCTTGTAGAGGACGATCTCACGAGAAACATTTTTTTTTAAAATTCTTCTACGACAATTATTGGGAAAAAAAACGTCCCCTACAACCTCTCGTACTTTATGTGCCGAAATAAATCAACATTTTGTATATA
>JABMBV010007073.1:0-10319 GCA_018906735.1 Mesochorus sp. PSUC_FEM 10030011 | reverse complement strand
TTATTTATTTATTATTTATTATTTTTCACACGACTTGATATGATGTTCGAAAACATTCACATAAACTTTCAATCAATTCTTTGAGAAAAATTACATTTGATGATTTTATGTGTATTTTTTTCTATACTATTATGATTATAATGATAGGTCAACCTTTAAAGACTTGTGAATTGTTGATATGATTACGCAGTAAATCTGTCACCTTTCGAAGATAGTAGAAGAATGTTTTTGAAAATATCCAAAGTACATTTTTTACTAGTCTCAATCACTAAAATTTGTTATGACGATTTTCTCAGTTTTATGCTAATTGTTAAAGACATTAAAAATTTAGTATACTTGATTCTGATCGTAACGATTTATATGTGCATTAATAATTTTTATGGGATTATGTACGACGACGTTTTGTTACTAACTTGAAATGCCCAAAGTGATGACAATTTGTAATACTTGTCATTACTTTTGGTTTTGTTATGAACAAATGTTTTGTAGTAATTCAGAAATATCAATTTAATTAAGAGTATTTTTCAGTTTGTGACTAAACTGATACAACTGTAATTTTGTAAATGAAGGTCTATCTTACTATTTTCTTAAAATTTATTTTTCGTCAATGTAATTAATTCCAAATTTACTTTAAAGCCATTAACAACTAGTGTAAAGATAATTCAGTACATCGAAAATACAAATAAGATATTCCGAATTATTTGCCACCCATCTCGAAAACTAAATTTTGCCTTTTTACGTTCAACCTAAAATTGTATCTATTCATAATTGTTTTGTTTACAGCTTGCAGGTAGATAGTACTATAATCTTTAACAAAATTATTAACATGATTATATATTTAACATAATTTGATCACTGTTATAATTTGATCGTTGCATAGCTTACAAACTTACTTGACTGAAGTATTTAGCGATTGATGTATTAATGTATATAGAGATCGAAACTAAAACTAGTCAGTTGAATATCAAGGGAAAAATCCCCATATTCTAGCGAGGTATAAGAGCGTATAAGAGCGTGGGATTCTCTCGTTTTTGTTTTGTTTTGTTTTTTTTTTGTGAGCGTATTTTCATTTCTAGCTTTATTCATTTTTGTTTCTCTCTTTTTCTCACTTTCGCATTGACGAAACGAAACTCCGTCATCCGCTCATCTACAGAGAGCTCGCAATCGAGAGCTTTTTTCCATCCCTCATCGTCCTAACAGCAGGAGCAGTATTCGGTATGGCCCCGCCCCTTCTCTAGTTTCGTCACGATTAATTTACCGTCGTGATAAAATCTCGTTATTGGGAAATAACGGAGACGCATCGCGCGCGCGTTGGCGCTTCGAGGCTTTCCGGGGTATATACACGAATCTGTAAACCAGCTTGAAAGAGTAGAGTGAAGTGGAGTGGCGTGGAGAGTACGCGATCCAATCGCTGCAGAGAAAAAAAAATAGGTGGGAGGATAGGCCTGAACCGTGTGTTGAAAAATCTATATACATATTTTTCCAAATTGAACCACGAGAGAACGGGTGAAAATATGAGCACGTACGTTTACGCTCGAACAAGTTATCTCTGACACTTTTCGTCCACAAATTGTGACGTAGAGCAGAGCGTTTTCCTGGGGCGGAAGCAGGAGGATCCAGCTTGTTCGAACGTTCCATTTTTTATGGATTTTCAGCCAGAAATTGTTCAACGTTTGTCAATTGTGATGTGGTGAAATGACGCAAGGACCGTACAATTTTTTTTTCTACAATTGTAAACACTCGATTCAAATAAAAATTACCGGTGCCCAACTCAACTGACCTCGTGTCTGGGTGTGTGTTTTACATCAGTAAAGTTTTGTTCGAATATTAGTTTCTGCTGAATTTGTAAAAAATTGTTATAATATATTAACAGTTGTACGATTTTTTATTTATTTACTTTTTTTCAACCTTTATGTACCAAATTATAATGAGTCGCCGATGGCGCATTTTTGTCGAAAATTTTTTATGTTCTATTAACCCTTTAAGACCCAATTTTTTATAAGTAATACAAATTTTGTCAAATTCTATACATAGGAGTTTTTCCGAGTTGCTGATTAAGAATCTGATGTCAGATTTAAAAAATTTCAAATAGCCGATCCAATATGGTAGACAATTTTTTTAAAAATCGATCTAATTGGTCCAAAATTTGTTATTCAGGGTTTTCCGGGGTCGCAAATTATCTGATGTTAATTTAAAAAATACAAAATGGCGGATCCAAGATGACAGATGAACGAATTAGAAAATGGATTTACGCTCATGAAAATAACTAGTTTAAGTTATAAAATTGTTGTCTATCACATTTGATTTGTCATTTCAAATTTCGAAAGACTAACATCGGATTCATGATCGGAGATCCCGAAAACAACCCCCGAGTAACAAGTTTCAGGTCAATTTTGGATCGATTTTTAAAAGTCATCTGCCACTTCGAGCTTAAAAAATTTTGAAAATCTGGCATCGGATTCGTAATCAACGACCCTGAAAACATCCGAATAATCATTTTTATGAACCTAGCTCCAAATAATTTGATGATTTTCAATTTCTTTACAATTCTTATCACAATTATTTGTTTATATTGTTATAATTACTAAATTGTTCTTAATTTATTGCACTATACATTTCTTTTTATAAAGTAGTATAAATTTGTGGGTCATTGGCATTGAAAAATAAAAAAATATATTGATTTTTGACAAAGTTATGAACGTTCGAATGCAAAAGTGGTTTCGATCGAAACCGCTGGGCCTTAAAGGGTTGAAATAAAGCAGATTACAACTCTTCCGGATCATCGGGATTTGTCTTTTTTCCCACTGAAAAATAATTTTAGTTAATTTTTTCCCTCCAGCAACAATTTTAATTTATAGGCTGAAATTATGATCTCGCTGGATCGTCCTGTATACCAGAGTATCCATACTTTTAATCATCACTCAATCGTTCAATTTTAATTTGGAACAGTGATAAATCATAAGGATTATGAAATAAATAAAAACAATGATCATTACAGTAAAATTGATAATTTTTATTCATCTGTTTATTTATTTAGTGCATTCTTTACAACCAGTCGTTGTCATAGCATGGCATTTTTTTACATATGGACATTTTTTGAGCGATGAGGATTATAAACGAAGAGCTAGTAACACTTTTGTAAAATGTAAGTTAGGTAGGTTTTTTTGTGAAAAACCCTTTATCTTGCAGGCCGTAGTACCTGATGAATTCAGGTATGAGAAAGTCGGAAAAAATTGTAAAGAAGTTATGGATAATTACATATTGTTTATTGGTGTTTTAAACACCTAAAATTACCAGACTAATAGCTTGATGAAAAAAAGTTGTCAGACATAATTGTAAATAGGAAAAAAAATAATTTTTGGATATTAAGTTATGTCCGGCTTTTTTCCTGTATTATTACATGTTTACTACACAGATTCGTAAAAAATTAACTGACAAAAAGAATGGTAGAAACATTGTGCGAAAAATACCAACTGACCGGTACGAGGGAGAGGATGTTTTTTATCAATTTTTTATGGGAGGGCAGACAAAAAGTTTTCGATAATCGATCTACCTATCTTGGATCTTGGTTAGAAAGATTTTCGTATGCGATCAGCATGCTGAGTCAGCGTAACTCAGTGTATAAAATCCATTAATTACATAAATGAATACAAAAATATATTGATTTTATTTCAATATTAATTGTTTTTATTTATTCGATGAATGTTGTTATGATTCCAAACAAAAATCGTACGACTAAGTGCAAATTTTAAGTATGATTTTCGAATAATTTGACTGATTGAACCCAAATTTCTTCATTAAAGTCAAGTACAAGTGTTTCAAGTATTTATTTAATTTTCAAGAAGATGCTGTTACCCACTTGAAATTGAAACAATCAATCATAGAGCTCAGAGTTTAGGATTTTATTCATAAGTATCTAATTTTATAAAATATTCTCGTGGTATAGTAATTCCGTTTAAATGGCACAAATGTTATAAAACATTAGTTGAATAATAAATAAAATGTTTGAGGGCAATGAAAAATTGAACAAGTTGGCGAAGTTTAAAGTTGATCTTATATTTTTTTTACGAAAATTGAATAATCTCCATTCGCAAATCTAAATTCACTGGTGTGAACAATGGGAATTTTGTATTATTTATATATCTTGTTTGATTATACTTTACTTACAACATCAGTGTACGTACTTGGTATTATTCTACTTGCAATAACCGACAATCCATATCGGTTTCATATTGTCATAGTCCATTTATGGATATGTATGACCAAAAAGAACTATCGGAAGATATATGTGGAGTATGAGGAGCTACGTATATAGTACATTGAGAAATACCTTTATAAGTATAGACCTCTGGTAAAGCCAATCTTACAGCCAACGTTGAGAAGTTATTGTATTTACTAACAACGTGAGCAGTGATTCGTTTCGCTCTGGTGTAAGCTTGTTTTTAGACGTATGTATGTTCATGGAGCTGAAAGGGAATGAGAGAAAGGAAGACTGTTCACGTGCAGAACCAGTAGGAAATCAAAAGCCTACGCTGTTTTTATAAAGTGCCGCTGAGACTTCCTAAATTCCACTAGCGCCATATGTTCCATACTTACATTTTCTTTATCCTCTTTAAGTATTGCAGTGATTATCAATCTATTTTTGAATTTGAATTAGCTCCTCCTTTTTACTGTGTGCCGAATCTTACTAATATTTATCATTTTCCCATTCTAGAATTCCTTAAAAAAGCCTCCGAAATTTCTTCCAAAAAATGTACTTCTAGACAGACCAGAAGATCTTTTACAGATATCAAAATCAGCGAGATCACGATAATATATTATAATTCAAAGTGAAATGATCATGTTTACGTTTAGTACTTTAAGATCTAAAGAAAAACCACACATAGATGGCGTTACAACACAAATAAAGTACTGAAAATTGAAAAAAAAGAAAATAACTGTACAGTTTTTGGAAAAATTTTTTTCAATTTCTTTGAGTTTTACATGTGCTCTTATAGTCGCTCTTATGAATATAGATATTCTAATCAATAAATTTTGATAGAAAAATTAGGTTCACAATGTACTTCAGATTGTAAAAAAAACGAGTAATTAATAAAATAACTTCAGTTGAGATAAACAAAATAAAATCTACGATGTTGTCCATGTATTTCAGGAAATATTCCATTTTTTTAATGGGTTTATGTTGTGATGATATTTCATGAAATATAGAATAATACACGAGTTAAATTGCAAATTAATGGTTCATCTAAATATTCATAATAAAACGGTTTTTACATTTTTATTGCACGAAAATATAGTAGTTTATCTATTTCACTTATATTGCGGGCTTTCACAGGCTCCCTACACTCTTCCTGTTTTCCATTTTTTCCAACTCCTCCTCCCCATGTGGCAGCAGCCTTACTTCGTAATTTCCTGTATTGCATTTGCCGAAAGCAGAGGGAAACTGTTGGAAAACCTCAGCCGATACAGTAGAATATTTCCTATTTAAGAAGGTGTCTAACCACCAGGATTGCAGTGAACGAAACACTTGGAATAATTTCAGTGGTGTTAGCCGGATTTGAACCCGGACCCGCGGCGTGCGAACCCGAGACTTTATCCACTTGGTCACTGCGCGCTTCATAAAAATACGAGTATAGAAAATGCGCTTAACCGATCTTTATTTGTGCCAGATTTATGGCAGGATATCACCTTGAAAATTTGTAAAAAAATGACATTGTTTTGTTTGCGAAAAGTTTTTTCAGAAATATGTAGAGTTGAGAACGATTCTTTATAACGATGACTGAAACCTTTTTCTAATGTTACAAATCGATTATGAGTAAGCTTTGCTTTGATTCAGAAGACAATGTTTTTCATATCTGCGTATCAACTTACTGATCTAATTTTCATCAGATCATTAAAATTTACACATCTCTTCTCCTTAGTATAATCTATGGATGTACGTAGGATTTTTTCGATAGAGTTGTTATTTTATTTTTGGTGCGTAGTTTAAGCATTTTTTCTAATTTTGTTTACCCTAAAAAATTCACTCTTTCCAAATGACCACTATTTTTTTTTAATCAAAATTTTGAAAAAAGCCGTACATACCGACCAAAAATATGTTGCTCTGAATGAGAAAAATTTTCATTTTTGTTCTAAGAGCCACCTAGAAATTTTCGCCATGCAGGTCGAGAGTTCACCTCAAAAGCTTCATACTCTGGTGCTATTTATAAAGGGCTGTTTTAAGTGTTTCAATATTAAAAAAATTGTTTACTAAGTTGAATAATAGCATAACAAATCCCTTCGAGTAATTTTATTTCTGCCCATTCTTATTGTAATAAAAAATTCAATAAAAACTTTGAAAAAAATTGCGGACAAGGGTGATATCCTGCCGTAAACATATCAGGTACTTTAAAAAAAATCGTTAATGTATCATTGGAAAAAAAAAATACAAAAAGGAGGTTAAGAATTGTGGATTAAATGACTGGTTTGCATCGATAATTTATCCTCAAAGGAATAGACTTGAATGAACTATCGGTAAATGATAGAAAAACAAAACATCATCTAAGCGACTCTTACGAAAGTAAAATATAGTTTGGAATCCTTGACTTACGAGATAACAATAAAAAACTGAAATTCGTTAAAAGATCTTACGAAATCTTGATGATTTGAATCTATTTGCGACGTTGCAAATAAACAGTGAAATAGTTAATCAAACTACGAGTGTGGTGTAGAATATACTAGTGAAGTACGTTACACTCTAGTAGGTTTCAGTAGTAAGATTACAGTGGAAAAGAGGTCGCGAGAGCCCCACGGCACTCACCACCGTTATTGTAATACAGCTATACACATAACGACTATGACAATATACAGGAACCGATGGTGAAATCGAGGAGGTGTAGACTAGGTTATGAATTAGATATCGTGCCTGCTCTTGCTCACCTCTTTGGAGCTACGATGACTATAACATCACGGCTGAGTAACGAAATCTCCGAACTAATACTGAAATCGAGAAAACGCAGAAGTAGCGCGGGAATTTTTTCTATCTGTCATTAAATTGTTTATGTAGCCCCTTTACAGTTGTAATTTTATATATGGTTGGTTATACAATATGGGTTCATTGCAAATTATAGAATGGAAGCAATGCAATTATTTTCATGACACAATAATGTGCTCTTTATTGTTAATGTTAGTTATTTATACGAGTCTATAATTCTTATATATGTGTATGATGTTAGGAGCATCTATAGCGGATATTTAAGGTAATTATTAAACAGTTCAAAAGTAATTGTACGTTTAGTGTATTTATTAGTTTAGAAATGACATAACTTATTTACCATCTGAGAATGCATAAAATGAGGAAAATACAAGTAATTGATTAAAAATAAGTGTTACATATAACTGATTTTTTTTAGTTTGGTTTTTATTTTTGTAGTTATAGCTATAGTTATTTAGTTTTGAATTGAAAATTAATTGTTATGGATATAAAAAGACGAAAAAAAAATTTAAAAATAACTTCTGACAGCTCGGACAATTACGAATATGAACATTTCGGATAATGATCGTGGAGACGGCAAAGATGTAATGAAAAATTTGTCGAAACGAGAAAAAAACTGGACAAAAAGTCGATTATATAAATAATCGATGATTCTTTTCGTCCCTTTCGTTCATATAATTTAATCATTTATTTCAATAACTTTTGATGAATAATTGAAAATGCAAAAAGGAAAAATACAGGTAAATTATTTTTTAACTGTTATGGACCCAATAGTTAATTTATCAAATATTTAGCTCGGATTTGGCTTAGGTATTAATGGGTTAATGCCTCACTCGACAGGGCTTACCCTCACTTCTTATACGAGCCAATTTAAATTATATTCATTACATTGTATTATATAGTAAAACATCAATTTTTAATAATTATTCATTCACAAATCTGAGTTTTATTGAAGCTGGTACAATTCTGCTTCGAGCGTGTCAGTTGTGTAAATCTTTGGGGTGATAGAAGTCAGATTAAATAGGCTGTTATCACCATACATACTATCTTTTATAAGATCATTGCGTCATACATTTAGTTATAAATTATGTGAAAATTTAACTTACTTTCATTAAGGATTCAACTCTGAACGTATTTTATATCAACAAATCCACATCTTTATATCCTACAGACGAATATTGTGATATTTATAGTGTTAAGTATTAGTTATAGCTGATTGCCGCCAGCTGACAGTGACAGCTGATAGTAAACCAGAGACAATTTTACAGAGAGATTTTACAACAAAATGTCTATTTTTCTCACTTTAATTAATAATAATAGATAAACGGTGTGATCAAATACTTTGAGTTTGGTTTATCTCATTGATAACATATTAAGTTAACGTTATGCAATTTTTTAGAATGGTCCATAATTTTCATTTTTTAATATTGATGAATATATGCAGGCTGCTGGTGACGAAAACCTATGTGTACGTGTAAAAGCGTCAAGTTCATATATAATTTTCTCCAAAACTGGGCGGTTAAAAATTCTGAAAAAAATCAAGTCTACTGCTGTGTTGGTAGAAAGTATTGCCTGTAAATTTCAAAAAGCTCCCTCATTTTCGTACGATCCTACCAAACTCCTTAAACTGCTTATGCCACTTATTTAATCTGCGTTAAACTCCCAATAAAAAATATTTCTATCGAACAATTATGAAGCTTCGTTAATCAATGTTTTGGAATAACGTAGTGACCTATGCTTCAGAAAGCAACAACACCTAAGATGCTACAACGACGTCTCCTCAGGAAGATGCAGATTAAAACTCATGAACAAAGTATCCTGACACTGGTCAGTCCCAAATTTTTTCCGATGTTCCTTCGACCTTTTTTTAAAATCGAAATACAGTTTTCCTATTAGAACTATGAGATTGAAGATATAATATAAATGGATGGTGTGCAAGAACTATCATCAGACTTGAAGCTTGCAAAGTACGCGCTATCGAACTTGAAAGTCAGCGTACGTCGGCCTCTGTATATCAAGCTATAACTCCATATACGCTCTTTTGAGTGTTTTGGGTTTCGGCAACAACACCGCACCCCTTGCCATCCCGGGGTGCGAGTTTTGCTTTACACACATGACAAATTCGTGATGATGCCTTAGCTCGATAGAAAGTTTTCCAAAACCGCTATTTCGAAGAGAAAGCTTAATGTACCACCTACTACAAGAGACTCCAAAGGTGTGCCACCGTACTCAGGGGGACTGAGACCGAGAGAACACAAGTAGGGGTCGTCGTCGTAGAGAGAAGTTTTCTCCACCCACTCCGCACGCGTATACACAAGATAGAATTCGCTTCGCCATATTCGCACGCCCGCGACAGTTAATTGCGTTTACCAACGTCTCTCAGGAGCGATAGGTAACCACCAGCAAGACCGAACACCACCCGTCCTCTCCTCCTCCTTCTTCATCCCAGCCTGCCTGCCTGCCTGCCTGCCTGCCTTCTTCCCTGTATATTGTGCTTCGCGTTTTCCTAGCACGCGTGTTCACCTCCAGTCGTTGTCGTCATTGCTTATAACGTCGTTCTAGAAGATGTGAAAACGTGCTAGAAAGGAGACGGTGGTCGTAGAAGGTTAGTTTTGAAGCGAAGAAGGAGGGCCGAAGAACGCGAAGGAATCAAGCAAACCTTCTGCATCTAGTTCAAAACACCATACCAGCCTCTTGAGGCAAAATACCACCTTCGTCCGCAATTTTTTTCGAAGTTTTTATTGCATTTTTCATTATAATTAAAATGGGCAGAAACAAAATCAGCTTAAGTCATTTATTATTCTATTATTCAACTTAATAAAGAATTTTTTAAATGTTGAAAAACTTAAAAATAGCCTCTTGTATATGGTACCACAGAATGAGACTTTTGAGGTGAACTCTCGACCTCCATGGCAAAAATCTTTAGGTTGCTCTTAGAACAAAAAAAATATTTCTTCTCATTCAGAGATTAAAACTAGGTTAAAAAAATGGTGGTCATTAAAAAAAAAAGTAAACTTTTCAGGGTAAACAAAGTTGAAAAAAAGCTTAAACTAGGCACCAAAAATAAAATAACAGCTCTATCGAAAAAAATGCTACGTACATCTTTAGATTATACTATGGAGAGTAATTGTGCAAATTTTCAAGTTTATTCGATAAAAATTGGATGAGAAATTTGACACACAGATTTGAAATACATTATTTCCAGAACCAAAGAAAGGCTTACTCATATAATAGGTTTGTAACATTAAAGAAAATTTTTAGTTATCTTTATAAAGAATTTTCTTCTATTCTTCAAATTTTCAAGGGATCCTGCCTTAATTTTCGTGCAAGCCTTTAACCTCATTAT
>JABMBV010007062.1:0-10320 GCA_018906735.1 Mesochorus sp. PSUC_FEM 10030011 | reverse complement strand
CAATGACATTATTATTTTTATTAATAAATTATATACAATACTACCTCGTTATAAGAAACAGCATTCTTTTTAACGAGGAAGTACTGTACTCTTATTACAAATAATTCACAACGAAAAAGTTATAAAAAGTTGGTATAAGCGCAATGACGTAATTATTATGAAAAAAAAAGAATTTCTTTTGATAACAATAACACTCATTTGATTATATCATTCATCAGATACCTAATATCTTCATTATTACCCTCTAAGATGGTCTTACGAAGATTTTACGAAAATAATATTTCGTTTTCGAGATTTCTTCCGATTACGGATCGGTTTATCACGTTAGTATAGCCAAATAAAGTATTAGTATTAAAGTGTTTGATCATGCTTACTTAAAGATGAATCGATCAAGCTGATACGGTCATGAAAAACAGATCCAAAGTTGAACGTTGTATATTGATCGAACATTTTGATAACACCATCCCGAAGGCGTTTGACGCTGTTTTTCATAAGCCAATCTAAGATCTATTGCATAAGAAATAATTTCAATATATGATCCGCTTACATTTCGATTTCAGATCGAATTTTCGTTATAATTTCCACGTGTTATTTCCTGTTTTGTCAATCGGGTTTTCCACTTAACTTATTTATCTATTATTGTGTACAATTTCTGCTTGTTATGAATGATCGTTTTATAATTTTCAAACATATTTTTATTTACGAAATAATAAATATGTTGCTTCTTGATTTATATACCTATATATAGAGAACGCATTTATTCATGTTTGGCTTGACTAAAGACTTACAACAAACGGTGGACAGTCTTTTTTTTTTCTTTTTGCATCATTGTACCGTTTGTGGATGCGTTATTTGTCGAGCTCGTAAACCTAACGCATTTAAACAAAGTACCCATTTAAATCACCCCCTTAGTAGGGCGATCCTTTCATTTGTATATACACGCACGCACGTGAATGTGGGTGAGTGTGTGAGTCACGTTGAGCTGGTGCATAGACGAACGAGACTGAATTTTATCATCTGCTCTCTTCCTTTATCCACAGGCACTTTATGAGACGATATGTATATATATACACATACATATAGTATAGGTGTGAGTATAGACAGCACGTGGTCCATAGAATCTTACACACTTGGCGCACATACATCGTATACACGTCCTAAAGCGACAACGAGACCCATAGGACTACTCGCTCTCGAGTATTTTTCACCGTAAAGCTTCGGGACTCTCGTGATAAGACTCATCGTATCGAGAAAGCATTGCGCTCGCAGGTTTCGAGTTTCGTTCGAGCGCTCATAGAGCGTGTAGCATTTAAGACTTTTTTTTTTTCTTTCGAAATGCGGTACGGGCTCGTAAATACCGAAAGGGTGGGCGTCGAGTTGCGTTCGACCTGAGATTTTTTGGATCGCTTTTTGTTCAATTTCCAGTGTGGATTAGAGTGAGGATATTCTACTCTGATTATTCGAGGCACGATATATCTTCTCCCTATAGATTATTCTAAGAGGTCTCGCATCGGTGGATATGCCGAATTTATTTTTTTCATATTGTATTTGTGCTTGCGGAAATTGTTATTACGTTTCTGAAAACTTCGCCAAAGTTAGCCAAAATTCTGAAAAAAAAAGAATAATAAACTTCGATAATTTGGCAAAAGATAATGCATCTCTTTAAATTTATTATTAGAAAAAACGTTTTTAGAAAAATTGCATTGAAATCCGGGCAGATTGAAAAATAAACGAAGGAGTTTTGAGGTTGTTAAGAATTCCTAAAAATGTGTTTAATTGTTCCGTCAATTGCTCGATGTTTTAGTAATAAAAATGAAAAATTAGTGCGGGTGTTGTTTTTATGGCACGCGCGCTATACAGTCCTTTAGCGGCGTTCATACGACATTTGGTCCCTTAAATACTTCTTATACCTTTTGATCTTTAAGAGCGCCGAGACAGAGAGAGGGGGGGAAGAGAAAGGAGGAAAGAGAAAAAGAGAGAGAGAGAGAGAGAGAGAGGAAAAATGGGTATTTGGGAAAAGGGGCGACACACGCGTAAAAGGGTGTCGTAAAGTAGATGAATAATACTATATATACGTAAGAATGAGAAGAACGTGAAAAGATTCCTTGGGTGCTCCGTCTCGTGTCGCGTCTTTCGGCACTGAAAAACGAGGAAAAAACCTTTCGAGATGCAGAGGCACGTTAACCGCTCCAAGTTTTTCCTAAACGAATACCGACTCCTCCCATATCTTTTTTCTTCCTCACTTGCTCCGTATCCTTTACCGCAAGGACGAATTCCTGAAAGGGTTGCCCCTTTTAACTCAAATATATGTATATTTTTTGGTAGATAAAAAAATAAGTCAAAGAAAAAACATTTGTTCTCTTGGTTTACGGTTTATCTTTTTTTTTTACGTCTCGCATATAGTATTAGACGATTTGATTTTCCAGACGCCTAAATGTGATTTTGAAAATATTATATTTTTTGTTGTTTAATATAATTCAATTTGTTATTTTAATTCTGCATTTAGTTATTTGAACATTCCAATTTAACGATTATAAATAACAAAATGAAATGCGAGATCACATTTTTTTATTTATATTGAAAATGTTGTACGAAATGTTACACGAAAATTTTTGTGCCATCGTATCTCATTATTTCCATTTTCTCTTAATTTTTTTTCAGTTCCGAAATAAATGTATCCAATGATATATTTCTGACTTGCTTTTTTTTTCTCAAGGACTATGTAGAAGAGCGGATATCCGGCAATGTTTTGAGTACCCATCTCATCATTCGGTAAAAAAAGTGAGAGTTACCGGCCGTTGTTTGAATTGTGATGCTGGACACAAAATCTACGGTTACATCGGTTGCACAACGATTGGTCTGGATGGTTCGAAGGATTGTTTATATAGGATGAAACTTGAGGGTTGTTCCATGGACTATATCAACTTTTTTTTCTGCTTCCATTAAAATTTAATGTCAGTTTTGCGAAATCTTCGTCTTTTAGCGCATAAACAATGGGGGGTTCGTTTTAATTTTCAAAATATAAAAATTTTTGTTTGAGTGACAAACAACTGTAAGGCCTTAAATGTTATGCACTAATATTTTTTAAACTTCGAAAAAAAATGTATAACTTTTTATGTACATATTTATATAAAAGGATTATATTTTTTTTCTAGAGAATGAGTAGTCTTCATCTAATTTTTAATAAAATTTTTTTCTTGCATTCTGTACATATACAATATAGAAAATCAATCACTAAAAGTATTAATTAATCGAGTAAATACTGGACCATTTATCCGTTTAATATAAGATTGTATTTTTCCCACCATATACCATCGTGTCCCTTTTTACCCCAATCGAAAAACTCATTTCATTCAACCATCTGCAATCGAACCCATAAGTCCGGATGTGCGTCCACCCTAACCGTTTTCCTATTTTCGTTAAATTCTCGAGGGAGCTCACGTTGCAATGTATAGTCAGTGGCTGTAGTTTAGCTAGATCACTGTGGTGTTAAAATACGACATTACGAGTCAGAAGAATATTCCATAACTGGAATAATGGCTGAAGCTATCCGACAGAGCCATCCGGATGCAGAAACCAGGGTTTTATTATATCCTTTACCGAAGGTTTCACCTGTGTTAAGGGTCAGTTTTTAATGAGTTATCAATGACAACGATCTTGAGAGTATAATACGATAAACATATTTTATGGCAAAAAAACCAACACTATGGTGAAACCTAACAGTTTTGTTACTGTGAGAAATTACAGAGATGGCAAACTGTTATCGCTAATAGTTTTTGTTTTCAACTCTTTTTTTTTATTTCTCTCTGCACATTAAACTAGAGAAACAACCATTAGAGTTTTATCTGCCAAATTAGGTCGATTAATGTACCAATGAAATTATTTACCCAATTCTCGTGGCATCCTTTCTCTGTGAAAACAATTTTTATCTCTGTTGAACACTTTACGTCCGGGATATATAAAAATGACCGGATGAAAAGATCTATAGAGAGGGTGAAAAGTGAGCTACTATATAGTAGTCTGAGTCCCAGCAGGTCCAGCCACTCATGACACCCCGTGTGAAAATTTGTTCCAGCTCAACTGGCCTTCCACCAAATGTTAGTTTTTTTCACCCCTCATCCTCTGGACCATCAGCAGATCGGTTACTACTTTTCGAGCATCGAAGATATGTATATACTCGTCCCGAAAATATACGTGCCAAGTTAAATAAACAAATTTAATTTGTGGACGGAGTATTGAGAAATAAGAAAAATCTTTGCGGTTGCGAAAGATCGAGTCACTTTCTCTTTCCTCTTTCTCCCTCTATATTTTTTTTCTTCCGCTTGCCCAGTTCTTCTACACATATGTTTACGACATGATACACGTTTTCGGCTACCGTTTCGTGTTTTTCTCTTCACTTATATATTCTATCTCAATGTTTTATCGCTTTTCGGTATAGATTCTTTTGAGGCCTCTTGTATTAAGAATAATTTAGAAAAAAATTATCGTTCATCTTTATTGGCCGAAATATATGTATTTCATCCATTAGAAAACTGAAAATTGACCGGAAGTAAACGTTTTGCATAGCTGGAAACAGGTTGAGCAGGATACGTGTAGGGATCATTGAACGAACAAGAAAAAAAAGAGAGTAAAAAAGTATTCCGCAGCTAATCCATGCCGGGTGTAACGAAGAAAAAAATTATGGCCGAGCTATTTTTAGTTCCATTACATGTAATAAAAAATAGTATACGATTTTTTGTTCTTGCCACACGTAAAGAATATGTTCTATATGATTCTTGTTGGGTTCCTCAAAAAGAAACTCGATATGAGAATGAATCACACCCGATTGTAAATCTTACACATTTGACGGACATAAACAGCAGATTAGAGTTTGAATTGATAGCAAATTACAGTGTCGATATACGTGATGATTCAATACATGATCGGTTGGCGAAAAATAAAACAAAAATAAATTCATCAAATGTTTCATAAGGATAATCGATCGAAAATTCAAGTAACTAACGATAAAAATATTTTCGTATACAAAAAAAAAGTTGAATAATTTTTTTTTCACCTTCACAAGCACCGAGGTCAAAGTCCTTGAAGTTTTTCTGCTTATCCAAAACTATTCCCACGCACCTACAATTTATCGTGCACTGTTCCGGCAATTTTCAACTTTTCAAAACATTATACACAGAGTGTCATCTTTCAAAGGCAAACCACAAAGTAATAGCATGAAACGTATAAGTGTGTAAGAAAAGAAGATGATCGGTGATATATGTACACAAAAGGGTTGTAAAGAGTCGCAAGGCTCGTCGTTGAGTATCCGACACATATTGACGAAAAATTACGAAAATCCTTTCACATCGTTCAGATACATATAATGGATATGGTGTAAGAGTTGCAACAGCACTCCCACGAGTGATCCTATTCAAATGAAGCCGAAAAATTGTGGAAAAAGGATCAAGGATGCATGCATGTCGAACGATTTTCCTTATACGAGGGATCAAGGGTGCACTTTGTATGTGTGTAGATGCACCAATGCAGTAGTGGAGCGAATATCGCTCCCACGGTCAGCAGACATAATGTTGCGTTTGAGTTACATATGTGTATTAGCAGGTATATATTAGAGTGCAAAGGCACAGATACACCTATCTTGAGGTATACGAAGTTCAAAATTTTTCCGTAAACTGAGAATAATCAATCCCCCGCATCCTTTTTTTCCCTCGGGGGCGAACGAAAATTGCGCGGATCTTCTATATATGAGCCATCATAGAGCGATGGAGAGAAAAAAAGGGGATCGTTGGCGTTTCTATTCCCAGGACCTCGGCAGGTAGGAGCTAGATGTCACGGAGTTTTTCGTGATATTTGAATGGACGTTTACATAAGGGGATGAGAGAATCTTGTGGATCCATACACGATACTGCAAAGGGGCAAAATTTCAACTCTCCCCGTGGATTTCCCTATACATGTTTCATATACCTTTCTCTCGTTCGGTCTCTGAACTCTTACCTGGCAAGAAGGGTTATTGCATCTCACCAAATCGTTTCTCATTTTTTGCTGAATCGTCTACATATAATAAAATTGACGAAGTAGCATGACGAATGAGAGCTACGAATATTATGAAAAAGACTTTGTATGTCGCAGGATATTTTTAGATATTGCATATTGGGATTTGATTCGACGATGTGTACAATGGGTGAAAGCATTTTTAAGAGTCATGGCATGACTTGTCTTTTCAATCATTTTAAATCAATTTAAATATAAGATATTTTAGTATCGTAATTGTTATGTGCTATCTATGACTCGAGTGATAAGTACGTTTACGATTTGACCGATCACAAGAGGTGTAGCTAAAATGATGTAAAAAAAGCATTGTAGTTTTTTTTTAAGGAGTTTAGGTACAGGTAATATAATGTTGCCAGGCTAAAACAATGTTTTAGCCTGAAAAAGATAAAAATTTTGAAAATGCTAGGAATTAAATAAAATTTGATATATTATTTATTATACATTACAACAAAAATTTTTTTTAGAATTTTCTTCTACCTATAGTTATCAAATAATTGAACATTGAAGTTCACGTGTATAAGTATAGCGTTTTCACATATATAAATATATACTCCAGACATAAGAATTATTCTTTAATGCTTAATTACTCGATAACTATGGGTAGAAAAAAAACCTGAAAGAATTTGTATTGTATAATACTAAAGAATAAATTTACCAAATTTTATTCAATTCCAAGTATATTGATTAGCGTATCGAAAATCCTTATATATATTTTCTGTAACATGATTTCTTAACCTTTCAATGGATATCATGACGAGTTTTGCATTTGGGATTAGGCATCAATGATAATATCAGAATTTTTATTTTTAATAATTATTTATCATTATTCATAAGGTCTGATGGTCATTCTCGTATCTACGAAAATACTAGACATCTTCATATTATGTATAGTATCCCTTTGAATACATAACACATGATTGATCTACGTATATGGAAAATAATCCTAGCAGGAATTCAGGCATACGTAAGACCTGTATGAAAAACTTTAACAATAACAGACGAGTGGCTAGACGAATAGAAGAAAAATAATCGATGAAAAGTACGAGAGTGAGCAAGCTATCTGGAGCGTCTGGTGTTTTGCAACCCGAAGCGTGGGAACGGTCCAGCTTGAACCTGGCCATCGTATCGCTCTATATAAGAATATGTATACATATATGACGTGTGTGTATCCATGTGGTAGCAACTCACCCCCGTTGTTACCTGTCCGAAGGGATTTACTACTGGATAGAGAGTCGAGTATGGAGTTGGGCAGAGAAAATAAGACGAAACGATGTATCTTTATACATCGAAAGAGGGAAAAGGGGAAGATGAAATTAGGCGGATTAACACTCAGGATGGACACGACGAGAGATGCACTCTATCGAGCCAAGGAAACATCCACAGACGAAGACCCTTTTAGCGTGCTTTCTAGATAATTTAAAAAATGCGTAATTCTTTTATGTACACTCTGACACATTTCTTTCAATTTTTTCAATGCTTCGTTTTAAACATTTTTAACAGGGAAAAAAATGTAATAAAAAGTATGCCTATATAAAGGAAAATAAAATTTTAATCGTAATTTTATTTTATACTTTTTAAATGTTACCTTGAAGAAATGTTGGATCTTATATAATATTACAAATTTAATGAATTAATTCAAATGTCATAATCACATCGCGGATAAAAACGTAATCGATATAGAACATAAAGCAGCTAATGCCGACGTTATCTCAAATCTGGACTATTCGCCTAATTCATTGAATGCCAAAGTTCAAAAAACTTTTTTTTCTCGAAGACTTTTTGTATCGACGAATCACGTCATTGTTTGGGTCTTGCCCAAAGGTCTTCCCACGCCGCACTAGCCCAGGTATATAAATGTGTGCGCTCAAAGAATCAATGTATATGTAGCCCATATGCGGATATATACGCGAGTAAACCATAGAGTTCGGACTACTTCACCACGATGGATCGAGTTTCACAATTAACAAATATAATGTTACTCAACCCCGAGGATTCGGGGAGTCTTGACCATTGCGTGGTTTTCCTCTGTCAAGGGATGAATGGGAATAATGCATGCACATGGGAATACATTCGCGTGTATATGCTTACATGTGTTCGAGCTGAAGAGATCACTGCCGGTTTTTGCTTGAGAACGCATAAGAACTGTCTGATGCTCTTCTCCCTTTCCGGTTTCATTCGACTCGCTCTTCCCGCAGTTGAAAGAACACATCACCGATCCCGCAAATACGGAACGACAGAGTTGAACATCCGTGTACGTTCTATCTATATCCCTTCTGTATGAGAAACATCTCGAATTACTTGGATGTGGTATTGGGAATCCACCGGAACGCCCAAAGGTTCTCGTTCCATTCTTAAGATTTTTTTTTTATAATTTGAATGTAATAGGATTTTGTTAACATACTACGTAAATATCTCTGTTAAAAAATATTTTTGATTATATTTTTACATTTTCAAATATATTTTTTTACTAAGTTACAATTAACTGAAATAAATAAGTAGCGATGGAATGCAAGCATAATGACCCCTTTTTGAAAAAAATGAACCCTTTGAAAAATCTTAATTACTAACTTTCTCTGCCTGTCCAGCCGATTACGAATAAGTATAAGAGACTACCGAATGAGAAGAAATATCCCGTGGTGTGTTTCATCTTTTATCCTTCATTAAGTATTTGGTAACCACAAATGGTTGTCAGTCTTGGTGTCCTCGAGAGTCCTTTTAATCTGTACCGAAGAGAGATAAAACTGCGCTCGCTGGCTGATAGGATAGAGCTAGAAATTCTCTTCTCGTAGCATCAGACCGACAGTTACGAAGTTGTGCGGGGACGCCAGAGTGCTTAAATGTAAGAGCATTAAAATGACCCAATTCCACGAGATTTGTTCGAGTACTTTTGCTTGTCCTTTGCGTCTGTGAGCAAACCCGTTTCGTTTTACTATAGAAAGGGTGCGACAAAATGACGCCAGTCTGACCCAAAGCGCAAGAAAGTAGCAGCACCCTCTATAATCCTTTCCACGAACGTAATGCGAGACCCAATGCTACTGTGAAATCTTGGCCACAGCTCGTTTTCCGGTTTTATCCCTTTACCCATACCGAAAGAATGCAATTATTGATTCTAAAGTAATCTCACTGCGATGACTTGTTCATTTTTTAAAAACCTATATTTTTTACATGTGCAATTTATTCACAAGAATTATTATTATTAATTAAATTATTACTGAAGCAATACTATCAATTAAATATTTATAAAAATAAAGATTTAACCTTACTTTAATATACTACAGAAAAACATTATGAGAATAAAAAAGATCAATTTTTATTAAATGATTCACGATACAATGAAATGAAGGCTAAACGGATTCCGGTAAAATTACTCAGGTAAAAGTTTGAAAGGGATTTCGAATTCGGTACTATGACGACAAAAGGTTCTGATGAGGATTTGTTGAAAGAATGTTATGGTTTCTAGACATAAACATATAGTAAACAATATTTTCCGGTGATTAGGATTTCCGAATGATGAAGTGATTAGTGTTCACGCACTTGGTTAATCCGTCAAATAGGTGTTGAAGTACACGGCAGCTTTGTTGCTTTTTTTTTGGTAAATATACATATATATACTAATGGGCATCCCAAGTATTTTCTTATAGTTTCTGTTCATGTAAATCTATGAAAATATGCAATAATCATATCTATGGGTATATGACCCACTTTCCTTGCCACGAATTTGAGTCTGTATCCTTTCGGTACATTCGATTTAAGAGAGTTTCTTTGAGGATTTTACGTTTGGTTGCCGCATGGTTTACTGCGGCTTAAGATCATAAACTTCTTAAGAAACCGTCATTTTTCGATGCTACAGTTACAAACCCCCATAAAAAGCCGCTCGTGGATTTAGTTTGCATACTTCAATTATGTTGTATGAGTTTATTAATTTACTAGTTCGTAGTGCTCCAAGGAATTTGTCACTTCTAAGATATGTTCACAAGTTTCGATTGCTTGAAAATGAAAATAAGATCTAGCTTAGATTCTGCAGATATATGGTAAAAAATAATTGAACAAAATTTTGTCTTAATTATTATTGTACACGCATGCAACAAATTTTTAGTTCTCACTTAGCTATCATTTAACTGTCTGGAATTTGCGATTTGTGGGATCTCGGTATACCTTTACCTGACGAAAGGTTTACACACCAAGCTAATTTTCACGAATTATGTTCTACCAACAAACGATGAACGCTCAAAAGTTTATGTTCAAAAAACTTTTAATATTATTTTATAAAAT
>JABMBV010007051.1:0-10320 GCA_018906735.1 Mesochorus sp. PSUC_FEM 10030011 | reverse complement strand
TTAAAATGTTGCTTTAAATATATTTTTTTTAATATTTCGAATTCATTGAAAAATAATTTTTTTTTAATTTTTAACGACAAATCATATTTTATGAAGTATCATTTTTTATTATATTCCTGTTCAAAATTTAATAAATTTGTTTATGATTTTTTTATTGAATTGGTCAGTTATTATCGAGAGATTTTCTACAGTTTCCGACTATCTTTGTTATTATCCCGAATTTTCTTACTCTGAAAACTTTTTCAGGACCATGATGAACAAAATAAACAAAAAATTAGGCACATCCATCATTCAAATTGAATTCTTATAAAAATTCCACCGAAAAAAAGAACTTTTGGTTTTTTTTTTAATTTTTAAATTTTCCTGACAATTTTTCTAATGCTTTTTTTCCTAAAATACGAAAATTGAAAAAAAAAAAAATCAAATGGACCAAGTTTGTCCAGAAGTTTTCAACGAAATATATTATTTATATTTTTAAACGTCGATACAACTCTTTGGATGACAGATGAGAATACAAAATAGTTGATCTTGAAATAACAATAATAATAATTGCTCGTGATATCGTGTACTGTTGCGAGGGCTGTTGATAACGACCCTCGGTTGTAGTATAGCGCAGTTAAAACGATCAGAAACGTATTTCCATTGAACGTTTATATTTGTACTTGTACGAACTCGGACTATTTGCGCTCACAAGTGGTTTAAACACACTTTGTATCTTTAATTGCGATCATGGTTGGTATGTATACGAATGCCTTGAATCCTCGTTACCCGGGGGGATGCAATTATCATAAGCTCGGCCGCAATAATACGGGAAATGTTGGTAATATCCGGTCTAACGATTGTCAAACAAAGTGATAATTTAGGGAATAACTGGCTCTATCGTGTTCGTGCTCGAGGATCTTGCAGATCGGGCAAGTTTGACAATGAAAGATCATCAGAAAAATTCACATCAAAGATGCATCTGCATCAACTAAAAAAAAAATAATATTTGTAAATTCAGCGTTTCCATTTATTTCTCGAAATGCTACAATTTTTTTCAATTTTTTTATGGACGATTACGACACGAGTACCCTCTTAAAAGAAATTTTTATTGTTTTTTTTTTTTTTTCACGTAATATGTTGTTCGTGTCTGCCAGCGAGGCTCCGAATATAACCCTTGGACCTATTACGAGAGGCGGGAAGATCGTAAAACATCGGAAACATTGGTTTCCCATAGTGCGAGGCTGGAAAAGCTCCCAGGAATCTTGGATGCAGTCTATATGATGCGATTCTTAGAAGCACGTAGATATGCACGTAGAAACTGCGGCCGTGGGAGAGATCCGTGTCCACGATATGGCGGTCTATGTCCGGTACGTAGATCGTATCTACTGTGCTTGCAAGCAGTTCCGAGAATTCGTGTGGCTTCGTCGTTACGTCCTCCCCTCCCCCTTCGACCCCTTCTTCCATCTTCACTCTCGCCCTCTCTGTATTCGGTTAATCAGTAGATCGAATCGATTGTGTGGTCAGACAAAGCGACCGCAAGACGTAGTTACGGAATGCCATATTAGCCATACCGGCTTACCATTGTTTGGACATCTGTGTACGTTGCAGACTCTGCCCTTGGGTCGACAGAATCTTCGAAGACTATCTCTAGAATTCACGTCTTTCCATTATTCTCGTATCACCGAAAAGTCATTAGAGCTCGTGTGTATTTTCAGCAATTTTAGCATTTTTATTTTTAAAGATTTTTGGCAATTTTAATATGAAATTACTTCGAAATAATTGTTTAATAAAAATAAATAGCGAAATAAAGAATAATATCGATAAAATTGATAAGAAAAATCGAATAACAAAATTAAAATAATTTGTGTAACTTTATGGGTTATGTATTTTTTTTTTTTTATAAATGATTTAACATTTACGAATTTACTCCCCCTTATGGAAATTCGATAGTTCTGCGTATGTTGTAACGCAGAATAACACGAGTGAGCATTTCGAACGATTTGCAGCATACGTTAGAGACTACTAAAGAAAAAGAAAAATTGTGTCCCGAAGCGTTTGGAATTCATCGTCAACGACGGGAACTCGTAGAGATAGGTATTAGCTCACCCCCCCTCGAGAGGCTCAATGCGTGAAGGAGAATTCTTCTTTCTCGCGAAGAGAGATAAGAAAAGAGAAAGAAAAGTATGAGTGAAAAAAGAAAACGAGCAAGAGAAAGAGAGAAGAAAGGAGAAGGCGAGATGGAAAGAAAAAGAGGAAGAAAGTTGGAGGATTCTCTACACAGAAGAATTTTCACAGCACGCTTGACTGCACTCGTCTTTTTCTATTTGTATTTCTCTTATTCCCAGCATCTCTTGCCTTCTGTCTCTTCCTCCTCCCGCGCTCTCCTCTGCGTGGATTCTCTCGTTTCCCTCTTGTTCAGACACACTCCCTTCCAAAGTGGAAGGGTTCGGGGGAAGAGACCGCGAAGAATGTCTTGTTCCTGGCAATCGCACGCGAGTTCCGGTGCGGTATATTCCTTCCTGCTCGCAACCCCTCACTTATTTCTACCGGAGTATAGAATCGGGAGGGCTGAGGGGGAAGGGGTTGGATTTCCCGACCTGCGAAACGGTGTGTGAGGGGCTGATACCCAGCAGCGTTTCGCTGCTTCCAAACCTCGCTCCTCCTCCTCCTCTCCCCCCGATGCTCTCGAGGAAAACCGGCATCCGAGTTATTCCAATATTCACGAATAGATATGTAAGCGTACCACACTATATCCCTGCACCTTTTCCTCATACTCTGCGCGCATCCTTCGAGTCTCAGCATGCGCGCATATCACACTGTCTCCTAAACTCTTCTGGCTGCTCCGTCGAGTTTTTTCTCCCTCTTTCCTCTTTACATGTTGCTGTTGTTGTTGTTATTGTTTTTTTTTTCTCATAATATGGAAGGTAGAATTTTTTCAGTTGCCATATTTATGGTTTAAGCTGCGAGGATGCTCTGCTTATTCCGTGTTTCTTTTCCCCGCGAGCTTCCTTCCTCGTTCACTTTTCTACTTTACTGGTGGGGGGGCTGTTCATGTACGCGAATTTACGCACGGGTTTAAGGGTATGTGGCATCGTTGATGGCAGCCAGAAGGGCGGAAGTTCTGGGGTTCGTAGGAATTCGACCCGCCATTTTGTAAATTGGGAGATAAATTTGTTTGTGTAGATTCAATGGAGAGACTCCGTTCTTTTTCAACCCCTGGCTCTCTCGTACCAGCGACAATCCTGCGCTGGGTGGAGGGTGGAATGAGAATAAAAAAACGAAGGGAGGCTTCGCAACGGATTAAAGAGGTTTTGGAATATAATATGTGTAATATAAAATTCTTAGTGTGTGTGTATAAGCTCGGTTCTACTGGGACGCATACGTACCCCTTAAGTGGGCGATGATATTATTACCAGGGTTTTCTTATTCTTCTTCTGAATTTCAAGACAGTTCTTTCCCTCCCGCTATACGTTCTGATTTTCTCGTTGTCTGGAGTACACTCTTTCTTCTTTTAACCTCGGTCTCCTGTTCCCACCCCCATCTCTCACTATAAATGTATATATACACATTCCTCGTCACGGTAACTCGCAATCAGTCTCACGTTTCCTCAGCCTCCTCCCCCTCCCTCCTCGCCCACACGTTCTTATTTCTCGCGACTGTTCACCTTTGCGAGAAAACCGAGATTTCTTCAGTAAAGTAATTGAATTGGAAGCTTATTTTATGACGTAAGAATCCTAGAAAACTCCAATGACCTGATTCAATTTACATTTAAACGTTGGACAATAACATAAACGATTTGTTGATTGTCCCACAGAGGTAACAACACTTTTTCATTTTTCTTTTTTATAAATATTTTTATTGACATTTTTAGGGTGAACAATTTCTTTAAGAATTTAAAGATTTTTGGACTCTTTGAAACAACCCTTAGCTTCAAAAAATTCTTCAGATAATCGTGAAGGTAAGGACGATGATTTATGCTTTCCATGAAGTATTCGATAACACCTTTTCTTTAATTTTAAACCCCTTCAACCCTAAAAATTGTGCTTAACCCCTAAAATTACAATCTTATGAATTGCTAATACTAGTAATAATAATTTTGGTTTAAAAGGATGGGAAAATAGTGTCACCCCTAGGGTGTCGACCTCCTCTTACAAGACTTTCGACTAAAACCCTTCTTGAACTCCATGCATTATTTTAGGGTGACACCGAGATGTTCAATGCCCTCTAGGGCGCCTACTCACCCATTATCCTTTTCTTGTAGCGTGGGATCATCTCTTCGTAGGTGGTGACCTGCGTCCCAAGTTTCCTTATTTAGGAGAATAACCCTGGCAATGTTTTCCAGGGTTGTGCTCCCAGATAATAATGATAATAACAATATTAATAACAATTATAAAACTAATAATAGTAATGCTGTAATTACGGTATCGCTAAAAGTTTTCGATTCATTTTGACTAACAAGCACGAAACAAGACGGAGTTGAATTACGTGTACAAGGTTCTACCTAAAACAAGAGTATATAGGAAGAGTATATCGGAAGAAAAACCACAAATGAGCAGCCAGGGCATTGATTCTATGGGCTGCTACCTCTGTTATTCTATAGAATCTTGAGGACTTTGCTACAGAGTGGTATTACGAAACTGTTCACTTTGAGCATGGCAAACTGCTCAAGCGATCCAGCGCTTCACTTCTCCTCTTCCTCTTCCTGCTGCTGCTGTTCCTCCTCCTCCTCCTCCTCTTTAGCCCTGGACGTATCTGAGTCTCTAGTATGGATTCTGTGAAGCATAGACCCCGGAGATTCGATCTGAAAACAGAGGGAAGGTATATCCTTCCCCAGTCCTGGAGAGTGAACTACATAGAGAATCCAGAGAAACCGGAGTTGGTACCAACTTCGAGAAGCTTCGGGCTAGGTGTTCGGATCAAGTCCATCCACCGCTTGGAGGATTACGAAAATCCTACGAAAGGCCTTTGCCTCCCGCTGACCTTTCCAGCCTTTTCGATCTAAGAAGATTAACCCTCGAACATCTTCCTGGGTGGATTAACGAAAAATCATGTCTAAATACCAACCGAAAACGATTATGAATGCAACTTGTCTCTGGGAAGTGAATTCATCGGGGATTATTGACATTTAGTATTACAAGACTGCTAAATTGGGGAACAAATGAATGGGGGATAGAAATAAGTTGTAGGATTTTAGACCATGTACAAGATCCAATGATAACGTTTAAGAAAAATCTTGACGTTTTTTTCCTAAATTCCATTGTTTCAAGTTAGCTGGAAAATCGTGGAAAGCGATTATGAATGCAACTTATATGAAAGGTGAATTCATCGGGGATTATTCATATCGAATGTTATAAGACTGCTAGATTGGAAAACAAATAAATAACAGATGTAAATAAGTATTTTGGATGAAAGACGATGTAAATTTCATTGTACCAAATCAGCAGAAAAATAAGGGTCATTATTTGAAGTACTTCATTCTGCGACAACTAGTTGTACTAGTTTCTCGACAATCCAGGTTGGAAACTTCAGAAACGTCGGTTTATTGCGCTCCGCAGTACAGCCTCATCTATATTCCTTTCTCCCTGTCATTCGATCTTCTACTGATGGGCATTCAACTATACGATTTTCTATTCACATTCTCGTCGTCTCGTCATTCGTCTTCGCCTTATCTTCCAAAAGCTTTCGAGCTCTCGTCTTTGACCCCTTTCACCTCGTGAACACACGCTGGCTCGAGAGAATTCGAGGTCCCTTCCAATAGACAGAAAATACCTTTCGGCTTCCAGCCGCTGTTCTTCTGTTCTATCAGGAATAATTTAAAAGCTCATTAGCTCTGCCGTTTCTTAAGTTCGGTTTAAAATTGGCGTTCCTTGGGCTCCTTCTCACTTGACAAAGAGGTGCG
The DNA here is from genome assembly GCA_018906735.1 of Mesochorus sp. PSUC_FEM 10030011. Taxonomy (NCBI): domain Eukaryota; kingdom Metazoa; phylum Arthropoda; class Insecta; order Hymenoptera; family Ichneumonidae; genus Mesochorus; species Mesochorus sp. PSUC_FEM 10030011. The sequence continues at coordinate 4,439 of JABMBV010007051.1, read as the reverse complement.
AGATTCTGGAATGGTCGCAGACTAAAGACGCAAGACTTGGAGACACTTCTTAACTAGTTGATGCGCTTTTCACTAGTGGAACACTCAGAAACGCTCTTCGAGCTTTTAATATGTGTGTCTCTGTGTTGGAACACAATGTCCAAGGTACACCCTCGTCACAAGACTTTCCCAGCCTGGGAAAACTCCTTCAGGGATGTGCGGCTCAAAACGCCATTGTGGTCAGGTCCATAGTTTGGTAAAGATGTGGTTTCCTTCCAAGACGATGGTCCCACGACGAATTGGCTGGGAAAAGGGTTGCAACAGCTTCTTCCAGAAATTGGTTGGGTTTAGATGTTAATACAAAGCTGTTAGAAAAATAATTTATTATTCATTAAAAAAAAAAACCTGTAACTGACTACAGATGATAAAATAAACAATTAAGCAATTGTATCGCATCTACTTAAGTATTGCAAATCCAATACGTACAATTCTTTAAAATAAATGATTATTCCATTTTTTCCACACGTGGTATTTTCTCAACCGTCCAGAAGCTCCTTAACTACGATTGGATACTGAGTCATTAATTGAAATAGCTTGCTGCAAAATTTATGTGAAATTAAGGCGTAATGCCTTTATCTTTATTCCGTTATTGGATGAGTTTAGTTATGGTTCTGCGGGATCTTCATTTAGTTTACCGAAACGTTTGAGCAGTAACGAGATATTTTAATTTGTCGAGTCGTTAGAGACGTGCCATTGAAGTTTCTCGAGACAATAATAATTGAGAAGCGTTAAGAAAGCATGGATTTAGTTATGCGCATGTGCTGCTGGTACGATTGTGAGGCTCCTCGCAGATATAGTATACGCAGGTGCTGCTGGGTAAACGATCGTTTCCAGTGAACTAAAAAGAAAGTGGCCTTTATGCTCGTGTGCCACAGAGAATAAGCGACGAGTCTTTCACGTTGGAACGAGAATACCGTCACGTTTTTCTTCATCTTTCTTGGTCGGATACAAAGGCTCTCTCCGTTTGTCCGACGCGAACTTCTTTTATTTGTCTTTTGTGTAACAAGAAGCAAGGCCCAAGAAGGGAGGGAGATAAGTCAATGGCGCGATGTGGAAGGTCAAGATCCCTCGATGAATTTCCTTTTTATTTTGAATAGCAATCATAGTATCCGCATTGACAATTATCATATCGATCGAAGATTTTATCATTCTTGGAAGAAATAAATAGATTATAAGAGAAGATTTTATCCATTTCAGTCAATGAATTGCGACGGGGTAAAAAACTCTTTCAGCCATTTTTTTCCTGTCTATATATCCTTTTCACCCACTTATCCAACGGAGGTCGAGTCAACCGGACGTTAATCGAACCTTCCGTAATTAAGCTCGGTTGAATGAGCAATAGGAAAAGCTTCTTTGCAGCCAAGAAAGACGATCAAGATCCCTCGTGGTATTTCCGATTCGTTAAAAGCCGAGAGAAAACTCAGCGAGTTCCGAGGACGAATCCCCGATATATAATCATCTTTCATCTGTATCTTCTGACTCTTCCATGTCCTTCTGACTCTCATTCTCTCGGCTCGTAGACTTTCCTCACTGGCCTTCCAAAGGCCAATCTATTTATCTCAATAATCCGCTGCTACATTTTATAAATGTGTATATATAGCTGGGCAAGAAATCCCACAGCACACCTCGCCTTCTTTAGTTGATATTTATATATATGTAATGATAATAATAATAAAAATCAAACACTGTACAGTGCCTTGTATATTGAGGGCTTTCTCTTCTGAGCCCATCTCATTCTTTGTCCTCTTCGATCTCTTTTGCCAAGTATGTGTGTACATGCCCGGAGTCTCAAGGGAGGTCCAAGAGCTCTTTCGCCACGCCAAGAACCCCCTCATCAAAAGCATATCTACGACCTGTACAGGCAATTTCACGTCGAATTATCTGATATACGATGATCCAGAATTTTTGTAAATATTTATCTTAATTAGTAGAATATATGGGGTGTAATAAACAAAAAGAAATTTGTTGAATACTCGAATCAAATTTTCTTTCATAGTTATTAGCACTATTCGTTGTTTTTTTTTTCTCATAATTTTAATTCAAGCATAGATGGACCGATAAAAAAATCTAAAACGGATATTTCTCGTTACTTTTTTATTTATAAAAATAAACAAAACGATCATTAAATATTTCAATAAAAAAATTATTCCACAATTATCAGGACAATAGGCCTGATACAATAGGGAAAATCAGGCCTTTCTTGCTATCATAATAATAATTCAAGCATAGATGGCCCAGGAAAATCTAAAACGAACATTATTTTTGCTCTCAGTCATTTTATCATGAACAATATTGGTAAAATAAATAAATTAAACAATTATAAAAATATCAATTAACAAATAATAGTCTCGAAGCTTTCTCACTTTCAAGTGAAACACCTTGTAGATAAAAAAATATATACGAGAGCACAAACGATATTCTGGAAGGGAAAAAAGCTAGTTATGAGCGTGGATGAGATTTTGGTTTGCTTGGGATGAAAAAAAGAAGAACGATGAGACGAAATGATAAGGAAAAATGGAGAAAGGGGAGAGAAAAAGAGATATGAGGCAGTCTAGCTGTATCAAGGCAGGGATAACATCTTGTTTGGTAGACTTCCGTACCCTCGAATGTATATTTTTTTTCTTCGAGAGCTAAGAAGATTCGCACATGTATATTCGTACGCGACGTTTTCTTGGATGGACAAATTTATGTATGCGTGTGTGTGTGTGTGAGCATCGTATATCCTTTATCGATTTCTCACAATCCGGGCCATTTCGCACGTCCATTTTTATATCCGATGCTTGTTACTCTAGTTATCGATACGGAAGTCGACGTCGTGAATATATCGAGCGCCATCTTTGTCGGTTTATCGTACACGCACATTGTATATAGTGGAACTTCAAACGAAAACTACTTTTCTTTTGATAAGAAAGCAGACAGATAGGAAAGAGAGCGAAAAAAAAAAGAAAAAAAGAGAAAAAGGAGATGCTTTTGGAGCTTTGTCATTAGCTTTTTTCATGCATATATTTTTTCGTCCATTTTCAATTATCGACTGAGGCTCGTTGTTGGGGAAACTCGACGACCCTGCGACAATGCACGATATACAAGAGATACTTGGAAGCAACGATGCATTATTCATCCTCTGAGTGTGTTTTTATGTGTTCAAATGGGAATAGATGCTCGTTATTTTTATCGAAAAACTGTACGAGGGCCTAGAGTGCATCAGCTTCATATGCTTATTATTGGAAAACTGCGGTTGGACAAACTTTATTAGACGCATATACATTACGAATCTCAAACCTCAATTTTCTTTTACACGATCCAGCCTCTCGCACTTACGTCCGAATAGAATCGTCTAAAAACAAAAAAAAACCTCCTGGCTGCTAACCAACTGCCATAAGTTTTTTTTCGTCTCACCTCTTGGGGACGAAAACAAAGACGAGGAATTGTCGAGGGGTGTCTCATCCCCTAGGATTTTCAAAACGAGGTCACACAACCGTTTCAGCAAAAGGGGAGGGAAGGGAGTGAACAGAAAAAAAGTTACAGCAGGGAAAAAAAGGGAAATAGCAGCAAGAGTAGTTACATTCTGTCGAAAATTCCCCAGAGTCACGTTGCCATGAATGAGCTTCGGAACTCTTCGTTACCATGGTTAGTCTCGTTTTTTGTTCAAACCGTTTGTAAACCAAATCTCCGGTGACGTCTACTGTTTTTATTTTTACAATATTCGACGAGCCATTTGCGCTTTACTCGTATTTATATTCATGTATATGTATTTTTGTTTATTTATGAGAAAATATTTATGATACAAAAGCCATTCTCCGTGGCACGAATCGATCGAACGTATGCAAATGTACGTAGAGTAGGAATAGTCAAGAAAATAAAAGGAATGTGAATTGAAGAGACTGTTCTCGTCAAGTATCGGTAAATCGGGGAGACAAAATCTCGAGGAAAAAAAAAATGAGTGTCGTTCACGATAGAGATGTAACCGGGCAGTGATAAAAGTACGATTGCAGGTGGCAAGAGATAGAGGAGAAGGGGAAAGGAGAAGATCAACCAGATGATACAAAAAAACGCTCCCAATGGACCGAGCACGTCGCACTCGACAGAAATATGAACAAACATACATGCGAGAGTAAAAATAAAAAAAATTGCACATTGATAAGAGTTGCAACGTTCTATATACAGCCTCCCAATTTCCAGTCTGTGTGTCAATTGAAAAAAAAAAGAATCTTCGGTTATTGATATTCGTACGTTTTCCGATATTTCAATTACTGCTCAGAGGATATGGCAGAACACTTTTTTTGATTAAGAAAAATAAACAAAAATCTTCTATATAGAAAATTCAAAGCAATTAACCTACAAATTTCATAATTCTTATAACATTCTTAAAAATTCTTTAAAAAAAAACTTTTTAAAAATTT
>JABMBV010007040.1:0-10322 GCA_018906735.1 Mesochorus sp. PSUC_FEM 10030011 | reverse complement strand
TTATTTTTTAATGAAAATTTTTATCTTTTTTTAAATAATTATTTATATTAAAACAAAAAATCGTAAACGTAAAATAATAAGAGCAATCATAAAATTTTATTCTACGAAACGAGTGGAAAAGTGATTTTTTAAACTGGAAAATTTTTTTTTTTAATTACTCAAATAATAACATGTTGAGAAAATTAAAAAATTCGGGTAAAAAAATGAAAGGGTTGTAAAGTTATTAACAATCCCTCAACTTTTTCAGGCTCTTCCACCTGATTATCCCTATCGGAGTCAAAATTAATCAATTGGTGAACAAAAAAAAAATTATCTGCGAAATTACCAGATTTATTAAATTCGTAATTGGCACTTTTTTCGAACTTTCGTTCGGTCTTTTATTTATAAAGCAATTCTTTCAACGATTGTTTTTCACGCGGGTTGAACGTTTTTACGTCTCGTGCAGACGAAACGTGCACATTAATTATTACTAACGTAGTACACGCAAGAGGGGTAGAGGAAAGGGTGGGTAAAAAAAAACCGAATGACCAGACCCGCCGTCGCGACGCCGAGGGTGGAAAATTGCGTCACGTGTTTTCCGTCCGTAACTCAGGACAAATCGATATCACGGATGAGGCGAGGTCAAAGTCTCTACTATGTCTGGCGAGCGGATTTTGCAAATATTAAAGGACAATGGCCTTTATTGGATTATTCAGGTCCGTGTAAACAGCTAGTTTATGAACATATCGACGGATGGAATGAGAGAGGGAGAGAGAAAGAGAGAGAGAGAGAGAGAGGCCTCTATAAAGCTTCGAGCAAATTACAACAGATCGCGCTAGTTGTCTCGGTTCAAGAATTTTTATCGCTTTAGGAAGAATCAATGTTTCTATTTGAATGATTAGATAAAAAAATAATAATCCGTATTAAATCTAAATATGAACAAATTTTATTGTATACAAAAAAAAACGGTTAACCAAAAATACTTTAATTAGCAAATTCATTAATTTGTAAAATCCAGGCTATAAATTAAAGAAAATATATTTATTAGAACTACAGTTAAGGCTAAACTCAAGTAAAAATGTAATTCTCCTAAATGAATATTTCAACTAATTAAAACAAATATATTTACGCGATCATTGAATCAGCTCATGCGTGTAAAACTTCAATCTCGAATGAATTTATCTCGATCTTAAGTACTGCACAAAATGATTTATTGTAGATGAATATCGAGAGATTTCGACCCGTCCGAGATTCGAAAATATATAAGCTAAACAAACTCGAGTACTTGAGAGAGACGTACCCACAGGCGCATTTATGTGAGAGTACACGCGCGCGCGCATAATGTGCAAGCGCGTCTAAATATAATGGGACTCATTGTGCTCTGCTGAATCGTACGGCTCGCGGACACATTCGTTATTCGTTAAAAAGAAGAAGAAAAAAAAACAAAATGAAATAAATGGGGGAAAAAAAAAACATTGCGGCTGCGGGTGTCGCTTTGGCAATTTTCACTTCCGCGTCGTCGAGTCTCGAGGCGAAATTCATTCTCGTGGTAGAAACGATCGTCAACCCCCCCTAGATTTTTAAATGTAACCGCAACGAGTATATGATTCATCGTCGATATGTATATATAAATATATATATATACACTAAAATATATGCGTTTTAGTGCATTATATATATATTATATTTTGCGAAAGGAGAATTTAAGGAGGGATCTCCGAGCACGCGAGGGCGCGCACCGGACAACCCTCTTTTATTTTCTACGAGCATACATCATTCGATATTCCTCGGGTTTTTTTGTTCCTCTGGAGCGAATTCGATTTCTTGATTCACGCAAAAATTTACGGCTTATTTCATGGCCGATAGATGACGATGATAAATCATTGAATATCGTATAGAACGCCCGGAGTGCAGTTGCGTGTAGGATGTGCTAGAGCAACACTCTTGAAAGATATCATATCCGTGTGTGGGTTCCTCTTTATCCGGCTCTCTTCAACCAAGAGAGCGAGAGAGAGAGGGAGAAAAGTTATGCTTGGATAAATCGCGTTTACGAAGCTCGAGATATACAATATCCTCGGAAAGATTCACTCGGACATAATTGACTGTGCAAGAAATCGTTTGGTATCGAATGTGCAACGTGAGAAAAATTGAATTTATATCATAGCGATATTACGATTATTTTGATTTATAGTTCCATTTTTGCTCCAACAATTCGAGATTTAAGAAAAACAAACAACGACAACACTGATTGGATAAATCGAGAATGAGGGGGCTGATCTAAGGAGCAACAGAAAATAATTGAATTTCACGGGCATCAAGGAAAGACTCCGTGAAAATCTTGGAAGTTCATTTTTGTTTTTCATTCCGTGTCTTTTTTCTGTTTTTCATTACAACTGTATCGCTTGTTTTTGATATCCACGGTTTTACCGCCCGAACCGGCTAGATTCGCTCGCGATTCGCTTCACCGATTTTCACGAGTCAAAAGAATCTATAATATCAGACTCTCCTCTCGCCGCATATCTGTACTTGTATATATATATATATCGTGTTCTAGACAAATCTCTATATTCGATTGCATCAGGCACAAGAGAGAACGGTAGCTCGCGCTCTGATTTGCCAACACGGTTAAATTCCAAACGATCTAATATCCCACGGAACAAATCGCGAAAAGGTGTTAAGGCTTATCGTAAAAAAAGAAAAAAAAAATATATATATATAGAGAGATTTACACGAAGGCTTACAAAAGACAAATCTACAGCGAAGCGGTAATCGAGACGTGCGAGCTCGAAAAGTTGTGAGCGAAAAAAAAAATTAATTTTTTATTTTCTAATCGTATATCGATTAATCACTTATAACGAGCATATTTGACTAATCCAAACATCTTGTAGTATACACTGTATACAACACGGATAATCGCCAATTGATAACACTCGAGTCTGTAAGAAAAAAAAAAACACATATGCCGGTCCACTCAAAGAAAAAAATAACAACCACGCTGATTTGCTTTTTCTTTTCGCTCTTGTGGAGCTCATTTGTTTTGATAAGCTGAGAGATTCGTGGGAGAGATGAAAAATCCTTGTCAGGAAATCAAGATATTACCACTCGAGTCTGTGAATTTACTGTCACTCGTATCATACCCTCGATCAAGGAAAAATAATTATTTTGTTCGGAGATAATTTTTTTTTTTTTTTTTTTTTTCGTGTCAAATTCTTTGTAGGCGGCATTTTTTTTATTGGCTCGATCGAGTTCAGTGTACGATAGGTATTTGAGATTCGAAGCTCCATCTCGTTGATCGCGTATGGGTGCGGCGGCACGCTTTGTCTCGTGCGCCTATTATATCTTTTATATACGTTTGTATGGGCTGTTTTGTTCCAACTCGTTTTTCAGAACTCTTTTATTTTTTTGGAGTTTTGTCGATACACATTTTTTTTTTATCTCAGCTGCAGAAAATTCAATTTTTCACATATTTTTACTCCTGTAAATTCAATTACCAACGAGGTGACGTTTGTCTCTGTTTTTTTTTCCTCCAACCAAACAATATCAGGAAAAATCGAGAAAAAATGCTGATAACATTTCATATTTTATATTTCTGTTTATTTCATATAAAATAATTTTCCATCATTTTTAGGGCTAATGAGTTATAGTTAAATATCGAAAAAAATATTAGTAAATAAGATAAAAAATATTCATAATATTTTTATGAATGAAAAAAATATGAGCCCAAGTTTATTTATTTCACTGACAACAATGCTTGATCATTTTTAATTGAGAGCCAATGAGAATTAAATAAAAATCATGGAGCTATACAAATTAAACAAAAAAACAGAGTAACGAAGAAATCTGATAAATCGATTGAGCAATGAAAGTCTCGTACATATATGAATGAAGACTCATCTGACATTCATTTCACTCTCTCTCTCTCCGATCGGTGTTTTTCTCTTTGTATAGAAACGCATTAAAACCCAACATGGGAACGTGGCATCGAAATGAAAAATGCGCCCTTCTCGAAACGTCAGTTTCATATACATGGAGTGCAATACTGTGTCGTTTTAAATAAAAATGTATTTTTTCTCGGATTTAACGGATATCATATCGTGCCGCAGCTTTATCATTTCCGCTCTGAATTACACAAAATGTTTTTTTTTTCTTCCTTTTATTATTGAGAACATCGATATTTGTATAGAGAGATTATTGATAGCCAAACACCGGAAGGGTCCCGATTTTAGGCTCGTACGGATAAACGATGCGCCTTTATGATTTTAAGCTCGCGTAAGACCATCTGGATTCATTGCAGTAAATCTTCCTCGGGGATAGAATATAATTATTATTCGATATTTCTCTTATCACGAACTTTCGAAATAGGAACAATATGTGTGTGTGTGTGTGCTCGCATATGTGAGCACTCGTTTATCGCGACAAGACGATTGTTCCGCGGTATGAATCACGTATGAATTCGCGAGCCTATAAATAGAGATACGTACATAACGTCCCTCTGGCGTTTGTATATCGAATAACGTTTTTCAACTAAAGTAATCGTGGATATATAGCACGAGGAATGTGTTTATTCACTGGCAATAATTTTACGATAAAGTTAATTCTTAAGTATATCGAAAGAAACGATTCTGGAATTATTTATTTTTGATAAATACCCACACGGTATTTGACGCAATGGAATCGCTTTTTTTTCAATATATTTTCATGTTCAAGAGACAAGGTCGTATTTATGATAAAATGGTAATTAGCGTATAGCTATCGAAGAAACGTTTGAGCAATAAAATGAAGTATCAATTTTCTACTTACGTTGAATAGCTTAAATTATTATTCGTTATCATTGAGACTGGATAACGTGTTATAATTATTACCGTAACAGTTATATAGTTAAAAACCGAGCCATCTTTTATTATAATTACATTTTAAATGGCCAATGTATGTCACATTGTACATTATTACGATGCTTTTTATCAGGGATGGCCTTCGTTTTCTGGTTTGAGTTTCCAGGAAATGAGGCGTATTTTTATAGGTTATGGCTTCGAACGTACGATCGTGGAATCTCTTTTTATCTCGGTGCCTGTCTTTTTATTGCACTTGCTCTCGTTCTTATGACCTTGGTGCGCCTGGAGATTTCTCGACCGGAAGCTGGTCAACCTCAACTTCCGTTATCAATATTTCGTGTGTACTCTCGCGGTAATCAAAGATGCCACACTTTGGACTCTCGATAGCCTGAATTTTAAACATCTTTCAATTATCTTTTTGTTAAAGTTAACCGTTGCGTGCAGAAACAAAAAAAATAATTTGCGAGAAAAGCTTTTTTATGCTGATTAAAAGGTATCCCTTTGTTTAAAATCCGAGCGATCGTGAACAAAAGAATTTATTGCCGGCCTTGAATTACTTTTTAACGATTCGAACCCCACCGACTTCTTTGCACTATTCTGCGGTTTTTTTTTGTTTCTCTTGTTATCGTTTTTACGTCGTTGCGCTTTTTCCCCCTTATCTTCTTCCCTTCCGTTCGAGTCTCCCGCTCGCTTCTAGGAATAGCAGAATATCCGCAGATCTTTTTTATCTTCTTCAACATGAGAAATGCTACAATTTATCGTTTTTTCTTGTACCTTTTGTTTTCCATACATGAAAATTTTCATGTTCTATGAAATTCTTAAAAATTTCAAAATTCGATATATAAATTAAGATTAGGGAGAATCGATTAAGATTATTTTTAGAAGTAATTAACAAAATTTAGACAAACGATCCAAGGACCATTAGATACGGCATACGACGTTGACAAAATTGATAGTAAACATATATTTTTTTTTTTATTTTTCGCTGTTCCTCGTTTACTCGAAGTCTTATTGTCCAAATAACGATATATAGCTGATGTATAATATGGCGTATAGCTCAAGGATCATTTCAAAAAGACTCAATAAGAAAAAAGGGAAAAATATGGAGAGCACCGCTTGATAGAACTTTCGTGTTTTCACACAGTAAAAAGCAAAATAAAACAAATATATTTTTCCAAGCGAAGATCGTTACATCTCGATATATTTCTTTTTTTCCAGTTCTTAGTTCTGTATAGTTCGAGACTGTATAACTAAGGCCGAAGCTGTAACAAATCTCGCTGCAGCCTCCTCACACCAAAATGCATTTTTGTTCTTTGTCTCTCTCGTTAAAAATAAATTCCCAGCGTAAAACGTACACACTGCCCAACGGCAGAATCCGAAGTACGAAGAAGAAATGGCTCATTTCAGTGAGCCTCAAGGAGAATCCATACCAGTTTGTTGCGCAGAAATTGCCAGTCAAAGGAATTTTTTTTTTTTCTTCGTTCCCTGCTCTTGCTCGGGAAAATAATACTTGAACGGAACGGTGAGCCCACGTGGTGTTATTGCGAGAAGAATTTTATCGATGAAAATAATGAGAAGATTGTTCGCGAAAAGACCCATCGAAGAATTGAACATAATTTTGATGAGGAATAATGGTCCAGATAAAATTCAGAGAGAAGATCATTTTCCCAGGCGAGTTGAGGGAAAACCTGAGGTGAAACTGAGATCGCCTTGTCACGTTTTTCATCAGACATCCGGCGATGATGATCCTTCATAGTCCCTGGGCTTCATTAATGACTTGTGTAATATATTAAAACATTGCATTAATACGAGAACACAAACCTCGAGGATGATGAATGACGAACACGTGGAACAAGTTAGAAGATCTCGAGAGTCTCAACGAATATCAGTCATCAGGGATCCCATTACTTAAATAATTTCCACTTGGGGAACTTTCCTTCGCGACAGCTTTTGGATTCATCAAGACTGCATTTCTAAACGCAAAATCCCATGATTATATTCCGTTGAAATTTTTATTAGACATTTTTTTTTGTTTTCATTTGCCAATCAAATTTAATAATGTAATCGAAGGTTTTCATGGCTTTGAAAAATGAAGGAATGCATAATGAAATCGAGGAATTAATAACTTATTTTAAGTTGATGAGTATTTATCATCTATCAACGTAAATTCGAAAGTGCCCAATTTCTAGTCAAGTTCTTCCATCATCGAGGTATTGCGACAACCGTGCCACTTGACCCTTACATTGGAATTCAATTGAATGAACGTTTGACTTTTTATTACTTGCCTCGGGCTTCGAAGCAGCTACTTATTAAATAAACATCAAACTGACCTGGGAAGATATCAGAGAATGCATCGTCAGAGAACGAAAGTAATGGAGGCACAACGCGGACGTGAAATCGCTGCCGTATCCTCTGGAAGATTCAATAGAGACATGCACAAGAAAGAGAGAGGAAGAGAGAGAAAGAGAAAGAGAAAAAAAAAAGATCGGGCGTGTGGATCTCGAGCCTAATGACGGGTCTCGAAAGTTCTGCGGGAGCGTCGTCACGCACGCACACCAAGTTCCCTATCGACCTCGTTGGCCCCGGTATCTTCATCGTTGTTCTCGTGGTTAAAATCAGTCATGTAAAACTGTAACGTGATTCGTCAAATGACGATCGCGTTTTATCGTCTTGTGGCATTAAAATTACGAAAAAGATTTTTTTTTAAATACCAGGGAACAAATGATCATCATGGGAAATCGATCATTCGTAAAAGATGTTTTTCCTTTCAAAAAAATGAATCATGGTTGAAATCCAAATCCTCATTAGATGAATGTAACATGCGGTTTATTAGGTTTGATTAAATCCACTTTTTCTTCTTCAACAACGGATATGAAAAATATTTTCGATCGATAAAAAACGGATTTGAAAAAAAAAAAAAACAACAATGCACATTTGTGGGTACTCGGAAAATTGGGACGTGTTTTAGGATTGGTATGTTCTTGCTTAAAACCCCGCGCTTAAACCAGTTGTCTTCGTCGCCGATCCATTCGTCGCCGGTTCCCGAGCGTTTATATTAACCATACACTGGTCGCGCCTCTACACCGTTCTCTGCAGCAGCACCGGCAGTCACTATACGCGAGGGACTCCGGGTGTCGAGCACGCGACCCACGATCTCCTTCAGTACGTACTCGACGAAGAGATACGAACGACGGGCGACGATCCGAGTGGTTTATATAGTTGAAAAAAGAAAGAAAGGAGGAAGAAAAAAGAGATACAGACCTATAACAGAAACGAGAGGGCGAGGGAAACTCGAGACGTCGTTGCTTCGTATATATACATGTATACTTGACCAACCAACCGGAACCTCGGAACGACCTGCACGAGCGAGATATTCATCCAGACAGACAGACCCGTAGAGAAAGAGAAAGAGTCAGACAGAGGAAAATAGTGGGAGGGAGAGAGTAGAGAAAAAGTTGAAAAAAAAAAGGAAGAAGAAGCGTTCACCAGTACTTCCGGTTTTCATTGAAGAACCTGCCAGGAAGAAAGAAAAGATTTCCGGAGAATCATCAAGAAGAGAAAAAGTTGAGGATAGCCAAGAATAACGAGAGAGAATATTATTCAGAGAATTCCGACTCCGTTAAACTCGAACTTTGTTTCCTTTGGTTCCGTTGATATTACACTTTTCGTGTCGAAAATCAAACGAGAGATCGAAGACGTGTCTGCAGACGTATGTGAAAAAAAAGGTGTCTCAGACGATTCGGAGCCTGATAAGAGACACGAGATATTTCCGTTGGAAGATTGCATCCAGGAAGGAAGAAAAATAAGAGAGAGAGAGAGAGAGAGAAAGCGAAAGATTGAGATGTGGGCTGGTCAGGACGACACGCAAAGATTCAAGACCAGGTCAGTTTTTTTAAGCTTTGATGAACTCCCGGTCCTTTTAATTGCTTGATTTCCTGTATATACCGAGAACTCCATGAGATCCCAGCGAATCTGGTTAGCACACATATACTTCGTGCATAAAATGGCGAGAGGACCACCGTCGTAGATCATTCGTGTATCGTGCAGGAAGACGCGATCGTGACGTTCGCGCAAGAGGTGCCGGGTGGCTGCGAGATCTCGCGTGCCGTCTGGACGCCTCGCTAATTCGTGTGAGTCAGCTGGGTTAATCGGGTTATCGGAGTTTACAGAAAGTTTCCACATTTCTTAGCACGTTCATTCCCAGGAGCATTTGCCATGTTTTTCACGTACTTCAATCCGGCGTGTCGATGATTCCTTTTTTATCTCGAAGACTTAAATGACGATAGGTTCAATCGTAGATTTCAAATTTCTACAGATTCTCACAAAGTTTTTGTGAAAATTTGAAGATTGCTTGAATGAGAATAAATTAACAGTGAAACATTCTTTCTACATAATTTCAATTTATAAATATCATTTTTGACATAAGTTTAAATATTCATCTGTTCATTTATAATTGCGATCATTTTTAATGAATTATTAAATTGATAATTTTTTAAATTTAATCAATAAGACGTGAAATGTCTCGCTATTTATTTTTATCGTTAAAAAAATATAGCCTTTACCTCTTGGAATTGTCAATCTAACGAACGTAAGATGATTCACAATGATCGGCAGGCGCGTCATCGCTAGCATCACCCTACTAGGTCTTGATCCAATCGCCTCCCCTTCTCCTCGCGTATTTACTCGTCGGTTGCATAGTAGTATCCAACAACATGAATATACGCGATATTCATCTTTTTGTTCTTTTGTTTTTCGTCAAACCAGCCGAGCAGAGAGGGTTTTGTGATATTTAGCGAGTGGGATTGTAACCTCGAAACAACTGCACACGCATATACACCATACCTTTCTCTCCTTCCCAACACTTTCGCGTTCGCCTGACGACAGGTTCTCGAACTCCGACTGTGCGTATATATTTACCACAAGCCTTACTTCTCTCCGCGATGTATTTTTTTTTTTTTTTTTTTTTTACCACCATACGCTCCCTGCGAGCTTGCACTCACACGTGAAACATTTGACGAATTCGATCGTGCACTTAATGCGACGACGGGGCGGGGGGAGGGACCCCATTTGTTGGTTTTCGAGCATTATATGCTTCCCCACATCATTATATACGATATGTATAATGTAATCAAGAGTATTGCTGAAAGTGTCATTAGTGGAATGTATCACGAAGGGCTCCGCATGTTATTCCAAGGGGTGGTAAATCGATGGAAAAAAAAACCGTCAAAGTGGAGAATTATTCTCAGTAACATTAGGAGCAAACATTTTTTTTAAGGAGTTTCCAGATATTTTTACAAAATGAAGCCATGTTATTGAACAATTAATATTGTATTCGGCATATTTTGTAAAAAAATTCTGCAAAATTTTAGTTAAATTAACCGCGTATTAAAAAAGTTACTAATTTTCAAAGATTCATACTTTTTTTACGTGTTTTTACGAGAGAAGAAAAAAAATATGAGAAAAAAAAATAAATAGATAAAATCCTCTTTTTCCATAGAAATAGAAAATAAT
>JABMBV010007029.1:0-10322 GCA_018906735.1 Mesochorus sp. PSUC_FEM 10030011 | reverse complement strand
ATATTTAATATAGATATATATATTCATAATTGGCAATACACACGCGGCGAGAGGTAGCCCAAGAGATGCATCGTCGCGACGTTTTGTTTGCAGAAACAATATTTTCATCGCGCAAACAATTCGTGCGGCTTGATAAAGACGTTGACAATATTCTACCGTATATTATTCTTTGTGGTCTGTGGGGGCGGTTATCCAGATTCACGTGCACCATTATAAAATATGTGTATCATTCGATAAAAATCTTTCTTAATATCTCGCCTATTTTCGCGCTGTTTTCATTATCGTTACGCTTGTATTGCTTTTTCATACAATCATTTTAAGGATTCACCATAATCTCTACGAGAGCGGTTTTCAATATTTGTTGTAAATTTTTTTCCTGAAAAAATGTTTTCCATGAAAATATTATTTGGGAACAAAAGAAAAATACTAAAATGTAAAATATATATGCAAGAAAAAGTGCAACTGCACCTGGCATATTTGAGGATTTAAACATCGCGACGTCATAAAAACAAGAGCCACAGAAAACCAGTGACTTTTCTTTACCGCACGAAAGTTCGTTTGTTTCTTTTTCACTCAGCAAGTGAATTTTTCCCATTTAAAATGTAATAACTTCTAAAAAAGAAGCTATCGTGGAGTACGAAAAAAGAAAAAATAAAGATAGAACGTTATTCTTTCGGCTTTTTACAGCCATCACATTTTCCCTGGAGAGCAATGTGCGCTAAGGGATGGTTGTTAATTCGTGCAGCTTGGTTGGACAACGTGAATATATAGGGATAAGGTCTAGAAGAGGAAGGGGGGGGAGGGAGAGGGGGTGCTAATTTTGCCCGAAGGTATATAGGTGTGGGGACATTCATTTCCGGCCTCTCTCGCGGCACGTTTTATGGCGTGTGTCCGGGGTATAGGCGCCTCTGCGGTTCAATTACTCAAACGAACCCAAAACCTTTACCCTTCTCTCTCTTGCTACTATGCCATCATCTCGTTCGGGCAGAGTATAACATAGTATCTACCACTACCGTTCCATCAGCTTTAGACACACCATATATACCACTATCGACTCAATCGAAGCGCACACCATGCATAGGCTCGCCGACTAAAAAAAAAAGAAGAAAAAAAAACATTTCCCGATATTTGTCGAAGCTTTGGCGCGGTGGTTGCTGCTCGCCATATCGCCGCTATATATAGAGCCGCCGTCGCGGTTTTTTTTGGGCTTTGGTGTGTTCTTTCCCTTCTCAATGCGTTATTCCATCTCTCTTTTTTTCCTCTCTCTCTCTTTCACCCTCTCACTTCTCTTCCTCTCTCACTTTCTCTCTATTTTTCCTATGTTCTTTCTCGTCATAACTCTCTGACGCTCAACTAACTTGCAGCCCCCCTCCCCCATTTCAACCACCCTCAACTCTCCCAAATATGGCGCTTTTCCATATATTTTCCTTCCTCTCTTTGTCTTACTAGTGTCCGACACATGATTTTTTGCTCTCGACACTATGGCGCTGCCGGGGTGCTTTGTAAAATGAAGGACGCAAAAAAAAAAGATTTCCTTTGGGTTCTCTTCAGTGAGTTGGACTACAGAATATATTGAAGAGGATATAGATAATCCCGCACGAGAAACGTACGTAATACCAGATTTGTTTGAGTTTAAACCGCAAGATCGAAAAATGGCCATAAATATATAGCATACGAGCTCGTATATATGCGCACTCCGTACAGTATATGAGGAAAGTATAGGAGGTGAATTATATCAATACGGTACGAAAGCAATAAAAATAAAAAGTTTTATTTTCTTTTGTTACACGTGTAAGTACATCGGTTACAAAAGTATCCTGAATAATAGACACAAGTGAACTTGTTGGCTATTTCGTTTAAAAGGAATTTATTATTCCAGGCTCTTTGAATTTTTTTTTTATTTTGCCAGGAAATTAATCTGATGATTTATCTTTCCTATATCTAAAATTTCTTGTAAAAATGACCAGAGATATTCTGAAAATTAGTGGTTTTTTCTATGCGTATTACGGCTTATTCATCCTACAGAGACAACGATGGGAGAAGCTGCCAGTTCAAACGAGAAAATTCTTTTCTTTTTCTTTTTTTTTTATGTGTGATTCATAGGAATTATCTATAAGAAAGCGGAGATTAAGAGAGACGCTTGTTTATGGAGTAATCTTCGTACATTAGAAAGAGAAGAGGACAAATATTTTAAAACTTTTAAACAGATTTTAGGATTTTTTACATTTGCGTTTTAAAATACTATTTTAAATAGTAAAAAAAAAAACGATAATATCGATATAATAGAAACAAACGGAATCGCTTAATCCCATAGACAAACTATGGTCAATTTTATTAATGTATGTTTACAATTTTTTAAAATTTAGATGTAATGATTTGTGTTTAAAATTAAATAAATTTTGTTTCTGTATAACAAACAGCGTTTAACTGAAGTATTTAAGGTGGGCGTGCAAGTATTCACTAATTGACTATTTGATACAAAAAAAATTGTGCTATTGTTTTTTTGATAATGTAAATATCTGAAAAATCATATTTTTTATTGTAAATTATTGTAAAGAATTGTAAAGATAAATTGTAGTAAATAAGTTATAACGAGATAAATGTTTAACGTTTAATCGGTCAATTGACTTTTTCACGATTAGCTATACTAAAATTTGAAAAATTTTATGCGCAACGTGCCTATTGGGATTTGACATAAAACGATATGACATCTAGTGGCAGAACGTGAAATCTCTCTGTGAATAATGAAATTTAATAAATAATACAAATAATACTCTACTAAATAATATAAATAATACTCTCTGAAATTTAATAAATAATACAATCTGCACAATTTTTGTTATGTGCAAAATAAAAATACAGAACATTTTGTGCCCGTGAAAGATTATGCAAGTTGTTTAAATGAAGATTTGGACATTATTTTTCATAATTTAACTACCGTAAAACGGACTATGACTACGGTGAATTTTGGCAATAGTATAGAAAAAAATTAAACAAGCGATTTAATATAGATAATTCATGAATGTTTTTAATTTCCCTCAATTTCATGTGAGTTTCCTTTAAAATTTGACGTCTTCATACAATAATGAGTTACGTGAACCTCACCGGCACTGCACTTTTTCAATATTTTTACCACTTTTTATAATGTAATCATCATCACTTAAAATTTTTTTGTCCCCTCGATACTCCTTGAGATTTTGTTTTCATCAGTTCAATCGAAGATTTTTCGTAACCTTAACACGATAAAAATAAAAAACCGAGTCTCTTAATGTTTTGCCCTATGTTATGCAGCTTAAGAGCAGCCACATTGATTAAGCTCCGTCCATATGTCAAATCCTAATCGTTTTTACGAAAATTATGTTCATGTTAATAAAAAATAGTTTATTTTTCAATTAAAAACAATCTAAACTCTTATCTAATCTCTAAATAGTGTTTCAACTTGAATGAAATGACGCGAGTTTAACAATTCTCCATAAGCTATCAGTGATCACTTATCACATTAAATCTGCGTATTTACAAGTTAAATTTATCTTGAAAATCCTCGTTTACTTACTTTTTTCTTGTTCCCCGATAAAACAGTTCCATTAAATTAATAAGTTATTTTTAAATTAGATTTTAATCTAACAGCATAGATAGTTGCACGATCACCTCAAATAACTTATTACTTATTAGATTCCGCATATCATATCTACGAAAAGTAAAAAAAAATTGTTTATCAACATTGTGAAAAAATTAAGTACCGCGAAGTGAAATTTTTTATTCCCCCGCATATATGTAAATGCTAGAAAAATATCGAGGGATAAAGAGAGGCGAGAAACAGAAGTATACACGACGCACACGAGAGACGATTGAGTTCGGATAAGCGCACGAGTGTTTGTTCAAGTACACAATTTGAGAGCAACTAAAGTATAAGTAAACAATCTATATTGACAGATAAAGATCGCAACATTTACAAGGATCTGTTGGAGTTGATCTATTAGCGTCAGTATCGGAAGGGTGATGAGGAGGGAGGATGGCGCGCGCAAAACATACTATATATAAGCCTTATCTTTTGATTACTTAAATACAAAACATTACGCAGTAGCTGGTAAACTTGAGCGTTAAATCACATTCATCAGTCAGAATAGCGCATTCGATATTAACCTTTAGACTTAACTTTAAGATGTAAATTGGCTGGCATTTTTTTTTATGTTAGAAAATTGTATTTTGCAAATTGTTTTTTTATAGTCAAATTCACGAATGATCAAGCGATAAGTGACAATCGGACAAACAACAGGCTGCCCGCCTGGAGGTTAAAAATCGAATTTTTATGTAACGATCCCAGTTCGAAATATTTGTCAGAATGAATAAATGAAAACCGTTTCGTATCACATAACGAAGTAAATAAGACTTCCGGTCGAAAGTTGAATAACTGAGTGCTTTTCAAGGCGGCGCGATAACATCGTTCCACCGAGAAAATCTTCATGGTTAACTGGGAACCCGAAAAAAAAAATTTTTTTTTTTTCTGTTGCACACCGCAAGACATTTGTAAGAGATAAAAATAACGACTCACTTGCGACAACTTTCAACCTCGAACGAAACCCTCGAGTTTCCATCTTTTTTATGTCCATGAGACCATTTTGTGAAGAAAAAAACCAGCAGCTGCGTGTTCATTCGGTAAAAGTTTTCTTTTTACAAGTTTCTGTAATGAAAAATACAACAACAAAATGTATATCTGTACATGCGAATATGAAAAGCATTGTATAAACGGAAATATATATAGCTCACGTGAATCGACGATGAGAATGAAGAAACAGGTTTTCGCAGTCCATCCGCAATTACTAACAATTCTTTTTATTATCTTCGACTCTCATGTACATCAATCGTTTCTTTATATTAACAAATCAATGGGATTTCTTCGCTTGAGTTTATGTATATGTACGGTTTTTTATACATATACATTTTTTGTTATTCCGCGTTTTCTGCGTGAATCTCTCGCATGATCGATTCCGTAATACATGTGGGATCGTCCTCAAGTCGGCCATGTTGCATATACAAGAGGCTGCGTGGCATCGCGATAATCACACTTCAACTCAAGTTCGAATCGATTAAATAATTATGCTTAAATGATAATCATTTTCATCGATGATTGAATTATATTTAAACGCGTACATAAGTCACAGAAAAAATTCATGCGTGAGTTATACAATTTTGTACGAACGTTATAAAAATGAAGAAAACAAAAACAAATAAGTAAATTGTCCGTATATAAATGCACGAGAGTTTTCGCCCATCACCGCGTAAGCATGCGATCTTTGATGATCAATTTGTGATAAAAACCGCGTATATGTATAGATCGCACGAAATATGACGCGTGAAACATCGAGAGATGTTAAAAGTCGCGATGACAGTTGACATGACATGGTGGAACGACGGCGTATCGTCGACGACGTCGTTAGATATCCCGGGACGATCGTATACGACGTCGTCGGTACAAAATTACGCAAGCCTAGGGAAGCGCGAGGCACAAACCCAGGGACGACGTGATCGCTGCTGGCTGACACTAGCTCTTTCTCTCTCTTTATCTCTCTTTATCTCTGTTTCTCTTTTCTGAGCTGGTTCAGCGCGTGCGCGAGCTAATATTTTTTAAAAAGACATTTGGAACGTGTCGCATCAGCGAATGAGCGTTATCCTGACCCCCTTCTGATAAAACCTCGACGACACGCCTCGGTCGCAATACGATTCGTCGTTATTGGGGGCTACGGGGATTCAAAGCTACCAATTGGCCGAGCTCGGGGTGGTAGGCGTTCACGTTGGATGCTCGGATCTGACGACTATGAGGTGGGGATCTGTTTGAACAAGACTCGGGCGACTTAAGAGTAGTCGGAGTACACTCGCTAACCAGCCTCCATCCACACTACGCACAGAGACTGAGAGAGTGAGAAAGGGCACGCGCGCGGGAGCCTGCAAACACCAGCAAATATAACCAACCTGAACGAAAAAAAAAAAAAAAAACGTGTAAACGGAAGATCGTGTTGTCTATATTCTCACAGAGAGACCACCAACGTGTCCTCATTCACGAAACCGGGGGGCTACTTCTGTCTTTCCCTAAGCAGTTGCGCGATACGTGAATTGTACAGTTGTTTGTTCGTTTGTTTGTGTACGTTCATGCGCGTGTGCATGTGTGTATATCTATATGAGTGCTCGAGAAAACAACAATTACACAGCCCTGTTGCAGAACGAAACGTCATTGAGTACGAGTTTGATGTACGATATTCATAGAGAAGCACAAAGTGTTTGTGTTTCGGATAAAACTATATTGAAAGCCGAGAGCCTGTTTCGGGTCCATAGTCGTCGTAAATCATTGGAAATAATTCGCGAGTGTTGTTAATGTTATTTGTTGTTTTTAGTGCGCGAAATGACGGTGAATTGTTAATTTTTGTTTTCCCGTGTTTTTGCTTCATTCGTGTCTTTAACTGTATTTAATTATCCATATAAATTTTTATGGGTGAAGCGTAATAAAACGAGATACATACGTTCGAGTTCGTCATTTGATAACGATCATTGTGTTATCCTGTCGTGATAAACGAGTGCGGACAGCTTCGAGACTTATTGTCATTTGTACGTGATCGGTAACGAGACTAACGTTTGCTGTGGTAACGCGGATGAGACTCGAATGTTTTCAAACAACGCAGTGTTATTGTTGGCTCCCGGCTGAGATCATTAGCTTATTTACGTCGTTGGTTCGAATGATTTCCTTCTCGTAGCTATCAATTCTGAATAAAGACTATTCACTTTTAAAAGGTATCTACGCGTGTGCGTCAAGATATTTTTGCAACAGAATGTCAGATACAATACCGTTGTGAATCGATCGATTTTGATACAGTTTATCAAGTGATTGATTGTCGAGATACTCGGAAGCGGTGGAGGGAGAGGCAATAAAAAAAAAACGTAAAATAATAATAATCAACGAGGAGCTCGTCAGAGATTAGAGAAAATAAAAACGTTCGATAAGCGTGCCGTGATAATCGGCGTGATGCTCGACTCGCCGCACTCATGGTTCCGGTCTGACGAATAACCTTCTCGGAAGATTAGGAGAGAAGAAGAAGAAGTAGAAAAAAATAAACCCAGTGGAAAATAAAAAAAAAATCATTCTCTATGACAATGTTACAGCCGCAAAAGCTGTACAGCGACGCTGGCAGCCTCGGTGGAGCAATGACAAGCGCCGCTATGTCAAGCATGGGTAGTATGGCCCCGACGTATAGCTCGATAAATTCCTCGGGTTGTATATCGATGGGTATGTCGATGGGTGTCGGCGTAGGCCCAAGTTGTAGTCCCCAGGGGGCCAGTGGCTTCAATATGGGTTCAATGGGTTCGATGGGAATGGCTTCTATGGGTGGCGGCGGTATGGCCGGTTACGGTAGTGCCTCGATGGGAGGAGGAGGAGCCTGCATGAGCGCCGTCGGTTACGGTCCATTAACACCAAGCGGTGCTGGTACGGGTGTTTCGAGAGATACTTTATCCCTTACCGAGCCGGAATCACCAAATTCGGCGCTCCAACGTACACGCACTGACAAATCGTACAGGCGAAATTATGCCCACGCCAAGCCCCCATATTCTTACATAAGTTTAATAACGATGGCGATACAAAATGCATCAACGAGAATGTTGACACTGTCGGAAATATATCAGTTTATCATGGATCTATTTCCGTATTATCGTCAAAATCAACAGCGCTGGCAAAATTCAATAAGGCACTCGTTGAGTTTCAACGATTGTTTTGTCAAGGTACCAAGGACACCGGACAAGCCAGGTAAAGGGTCTTTTTGGACGTTGCACCCGGAGAGCGGAAATATGTTTGAGAATGGTTGCTATCTACGCCGGCAGAAGAGATTCAAGGACGAGAAGAAGGAAATATCACGGCAATCGAACAAGCACCAGCAGCATCAACAGCATCACACGCCAACTGGAGCTGGTGGTGGTCACAACAGTCCAACCTCGCAGCATGATCAGTTGAGTGGTCACGCTGGCAAAAAGACACCGGCTTCGTTGCACGGTCACGGGTCTCAGCAACAGGACGACAAGGATCTTCATTCGCTCGTCTCGTCGCATCACCACCATCACCATCACCATCATAGTTCGGGGCTACATCAGCATCACGCGAGCCTCAAGGCCGACCCAACAGACATCGGAGGTTTGCTCGGATCCGATATTAACGTTGCTCATGACGAGCTCGCGGCGATGGTGGGCCGAACTCTTCATCCGCATTTGCTATCCGATCCGGCGGGTCTACATCACGGGATGCCAGGCAGCCTGAAACAGGAATCACCTTATACAGCATCCAGTCATCCATTTAGCATTACGAGGCTATTGCCCGGCGCGACGGCCGGCAATTCGCCCGGCGCGCAGGACACCAAACCACCAGAGCTCAAGATGTACGAACAGTTGCACCAGAGTTACGCGAATTACGGCTCGCCTCATCATCCTCATGCAGCGCCACCGGGACATCACCATCACAATGGAATGCACGCTAGTTCAAATCCAGCTGGTACAATGCACAACATGACGAACCATCATCATCAGGATTATTACCAGAACCCGTTGTATCATCACGCAAGCAGCGTCACAACATCAAGCGCACCTCCTCTACCTCCGTCCACGGCTGCCCCGGGATTGTGACATCACGCTTCGCACCCGTATGCCCTTGCCTGAGCCGCTGCCGCTGCGGTGTACCACGCCGCGACCAATGACATTAACATTGACAACACAATACCTGGTAGTAATGTGAGTCAACAGCATCATCTTCATCACCATCAGCAGCATCATCGGCATCGACACCAGGACGAGATTCGCGATGAGAACGGCAACGATCAACATCAACGAATTGGTACCATAAGACCAATCGCAAACAACAGCGATGTATTCGTTGGTGCTAACGTCGTGCATCACGATCAGCGTCATTCTAGCACCTGGCACGTTGTTACTGGTGTCGAAGATCCTGAGGAGGAGGACGACGATGATGATGATAATGATAATAACTCCGTTGCCTACAGAGAACCACAAATCTGAGATTTACGGTACGATGAAGACAACGGTGAAATATAATAGGTTTTTCAAAATAAAATAAATATATTATTCTTATCGGATTAGTTTTTTCGTTTCCATTAGCATTGCTGTACATTTTGGAAAATTGGAAAATTTCTTCGCGGTACGAGTTAAAAATGAGTATTTCTAAAATACGAGTACAAGTTAAGACTGGAGTAACGAGCTGAGTATTTCTTTCCGAATCTCTGTGCGTTTTCGCTCGTCTCTTGCCTTTGTTTTTGCTTTTTTTTTTTTCAATTGGATCTGGTGACTAATCCGTAAAGAATTTCAGGTGGTATGATTATCGTGTCTGTACATTTGGTAAAGGCGATATAGCACGTGGAATAAAAAATAATACTCGAAATTAATCGAGATATAATGTCTAATCGGTCACGACTTTGTTATCGATAGCACACCGGTAGAATAAAAAAAAGAAATCAATGACTTCCAATATTTCGGTTGTCCTCGACCTTGCTAAACATTCAGACACGATGATAGCCGCTTCAACCAGCGATAATATACAAAATATACGAAATAAAAGAGTTTATTATGGATTCGATATCGTTGACTTGGGCGAGCTCTATACATCGCGGCGATCATCGCAGTCGCGTTTGATACCGCTCTCAAAAACGTTTTCTGTCCCACGGCTCCGTCCGCGGTTTCAGCGTGTCTCGTGCGTCCCGTATTCGCGACATATGTATATCGAGAGTCCCTGCGATCGTGCGGAGATGCGTCTGTGTATAAACTGTGATTACACGGGGGTGTGATTTTTGCGATCATCGGCGAGATATTGTGATAATTCATGAAAATAAATGTCAAAGGGGGAAAAATATAAAATTCAGAGCATTACGCGAAGGTGCAGTCAGAAGCTGTGCATATTTCTTGATAAAAAAGACGTTGATGTTGGTGCATCGAATACAATGGACATCCTGCAACCCCGTATTCAAACCTTGAACGCGTATTTTACATTATATGTGCTCGTGAATTTCATCGGCACCATTTTATTTTTTGTAAAGTTTTTGAATTTTATTTAAACTCACACGCTCAACGGTTCGAAATTATCATTTTTCATTCGAGGTTGCAAGGACATTCATAAACTTTGATTAAAGTTTTATCGAGATTTTCATGATGAGAGAGCACTTTGCGCTCGTGGAGATGAACACGTCGAGTGTTTTTTTTTGTATGATACGTGTAGATAGTTGCACAACGTAACGTGTATAATGTACATTTCTATATGTTATAAAGAGGTATATATAAAT
>JABMBV010007018.1:0-10325 GCA_018906735.1 Mesochorus sp. PSUC_FEM 10030011 | reverse complement strand
AAACCTGGTACATTTTGGATTTTTCATAGGTGTTTAAATAATTCATTGCTAATCTTTGATTTTTTTTATTTTATTCAACAACAAGGAATTCATACACTAAATTTCTCATGGTTAATTTCATTGAAACTTGGCCTTTATTTTATCAATAATATGTTTAATGGTGTCTTTAAATCCGGCATGACGCTTCACCACTGAATCAACAGCAATTTCGTTAGCATCCTCAAGAATTCCATCGATTTCCATAGCCTCATTTTCCTGTGATATTATATTTTTAAGTTACAACTATATTTTAAAAATCGTTGGAAAATATCGAAAAAGTATTGGAAAAAAAATTCTTGATTCACCTCGGGAGATTCAGAATTTACTGGTCCAGTAAGATAAAGCACGAGAACGAATCCTAGCAGGATATTGAAATACAAACATTCTGGAAAAATATTTAACAAATACAATTTTTATTAAGAAAAGATGAATTATAAATTTCAGTTTCAAATTCGATCTGACGAAAAATAACTTACGACCCATTTTCGATTTGGTACACTTGACGATGATAAATCGAGTAGACAATTTTTGAAAAAGTTTGTTGCTACACAACAATTTTCAGCCTTTTATATGTGTTTGAAATAGCGACCTTCGATTTTTATGTTAAAATTTATTTATATCCGGAAGACATAAATATCTGGCAAATAAGACAAATATATGACCTAGTAAAATAAGATCTACATTCGACTTTCCGCAAAGTCGTCAAATATTAATACTGAAAAAAATATATTGTGGTTTCCGGGTGAAAGAGATTTTTTAAATAATTATTTTAATATTGTTATTGAACTGATAAATTATTGACGTTCGAGTATATGTTGAAAAAAAATAAATCAAATAGTTTGGTTATTTTTATAAATTATCAAAAAAATTTCTGCATTGATTCAAACTCTATATGTCTAGTCGTTATTCTATAAATAACGACAGGGTCGTTATTTATAGATGCTTTTAGAAATTTGAAAATTCCGATTTGTGAATTTGTAAAGGTCGGATTTGTATAAAAATTCCTTGAGTTGAAAATCCGCAACAAGTCGATTTTATAGTAGATCTTGTGCAAACTGAATGTTTTGAATGCGACCTAATCCTGATCCTTCTATAACACAAATAGCGGTGACTAATGAAGTCGTAGCTTGGGAATAAGCCTCAGCACGTTCCAATGGGATGGCCAATGAAATCGTGAATATCATAAAAATCATTTTGGCACGCTTTTAAAATATAGTAAAAACTACGATGTCAATTGACAGAGATGTACTCGTAAAATTCTGTCGTAATATTTTAAAGAATAAGAGATGGGATGAGCTGAAGATATTTCTTGGGTACTTGGGACCGTCAGGATCGAGAGATTAATTTTTCTATGTACCGTCATAGTGCAGATGGCTCTATTTATTGTTATATTTTATGTACAACTTTTATGGATTTATCGTTCATTAAAAATATTGTATTTTATTATTATAAGTGTTCTGGATTCCATTCTATACTTGGAAGATATATAAAATTTTCAAAAAAATACAATTCGTCATATGGTAAAAATCTGTTTCCTTTTTCTCCAGCAAATACGATTCAAATTTTTTTTTTTTTTAATGACTATTCGTAATTATAATAAGGATGATGGCTCAAAGAACTAATGAGAAAATTTATAGCCAGGTAAATGCGCAAGACTGACAACGTTCCGCCCCCTTTTTCTGTTACGGTGTAAACAGCCGTAGAAATAATTATGCATTTGCTGAAAAAAGTCGAGCGCGAAGTAAACTAACTAGTTGGTAATTAAGACTGTTCGAGTTCGGTGATGCATACATAAGACAAAAAAAATCTATACGCGATAAAAAAAAGTTTACGAATCTTGGTCTATGAGTCGTTTTTATTTCAATAATAAGAATGTATTGAATATCATGCAAAAAATATTGGATTTTTAGTTTTATCATAGTTTTTTTAACCTCTTGTGCTTGAAAGAGCTGCGGTTAAGAGATAGGTAGGGGTTACCCCGGACGTATATTACTATTTGAAGACAGGAGAGGCGTTACAGCTGCCCGCGCAGTCTATCGGAGATGAAAAAAGGAGAAAATTGTAAAGGATTATATTACAATCGATACAGGAAGAAAATACGTGAATATTTTACATAGAATTAGAATTTTTTTCAGATGGAAAAAAGGTCAATGGCATTATATGTGTGCATTGCCATTGATGGAAACTTGTTTTTCATTTTAAAAGGGTCCGGAAATAAGAATGGGGTTACGATATTTATATAGTTTTCATAATAGACAAAAAAATGGACGCGCGATAGTTAATTATTTTTAATTAAATAATTGTATAGACTATTTGTGAAAAAAAAATTGAGACCGCTCTGCAAAATTTAATCTGCAATTATCATCGAGTATCATTTTTTCTTGTTTAATTTATTGCAATTAAAAAATAAAAATAAATACAATTTTGATATCGTATCTTAGACGGCACCAAATCCCATAGTCTCGCACGCATCCAGGCACACGTTAATCAGTGGTTAAAAAAAATAGGCAGTTTATTATGATTCTATGCGAGAGAGACCCTGAAAGACTTGAACTGTACAATTATTCTTGGTTACATAGTTGGGTATTGTTACGAGAATCCGCTCTTACGCAGAAAAAAATATGTATATGCAATAAAACCATTAGAAAATAAAAAAAATATATCAAAAATATGTCTGACAAAATGAGGTGCAAATTTCTCATAAAATTCTATCTAAAGACACTTGTTTGTTAGTTAATATTTGTTTAAATTAAGTTTTCTTATATTATATTATTTTCATCGGAGCTTATTAGGGATATGTACAATTTTTTCTTATTGGTTACTCGAGACATTTCCTTTGCTGGCTGCCATGAATAGCTGCAATGAATAGGAAAATGTTTGAATGTAGGACGAATCGAGATCGCTGATTAACTAATCCCATACACATTATTTCTGCGTCACGAAATGAGTGAAGATAGAATGAAAGAACGAGAGAAAAAAAAACAACAACGAGTGGAGTAATGTTGAAAAAATAAATACAGTTAACGCTCAAAGGTACATATATTATATGCATGGGGCTTCTTATGTCAAATCTATCATTTTATTGCAGCTATAATTTTGAAATTACTGTCACAATAAATATTTATAAAAAAGTAAAAAAAGTAATAATTAAAATAATAATGACGACGACCTAGTTTAAAATGAATATTGATAATTACTAATAATTAGTTATTACTATCACATTTTTTTACTGTTTTAATGTTATCTACATATACTTACATGTATTTTAATATCAATATGATTTATTTATATTCTCTAGAACAATGTAGATTATTCATTTTTCATGTAACATAATACATTAAGAAAACACACACAATTTAGTTTAACAGTTAGATCAATTTTATTTACGGTGCCCCATAGATATCTATATGTGTTATATTTAGTACAACAGTGCTTAGTTTATATCTTGAGGCTTTACAATTAAGCCTTGCGCGTACTCATATACGCGTTGTTTTCCGTTATAATTTACGGTGCCGATGTATTATTTCAATTGTTCATTTCTGTTTGATTAATAAATTGTGCTTTCTATTCAGCTCTAGGGCATGAGGTTTATTATTATGTATTATATTCCTTCGTGTCTTCTTCACCCTCGATTACATCTCTTTGCAATAGTTTTAGCCGAGAATACTTTTTTTTTTTAACAAATAAATACATCGCTTCATTTTGCTAATGAGAAAGTTTGTGAAAAAAAAATGCGTGTATCAAACTCTAACTCATGGAAGTCACTTCAATCCCAGTATATTTCGTTCCAATGGATCGTAATTAGTGCCAAATGCCAGTATGATAAGTAATTAGATGCTCAACTCTGCCCCGTGTATCGAGTTCAAGAACGTATATAACATCGTGTACATTTGTATATATATGGGCCATTCGAGAACAAACGAATGGAGCCACGAGTGTCACAATTTCTATTCATCAATTTTTAAATTACCGTTTAAATGAAAAATCATCTGTGCCAATTTTTAGACGTTTTCGAAAATTAATCTTGCCCGTAACTAAAAAAAAAATATCTAAGTTATACATTCTTTCATATTTCTTATACATAGTTGTAATTGCCATATATTTTATGCTTAGAATTTCCTGTACGTATATTTATGCAGACACCGAAGACATGTAGTCTTCAATTAACGTGTCGGCATGGTCACAACTCACAAGAACGTTTCTCGTGCGTTCGTGATTATTTTTTTTTCTCTCCATCCTGGCAGTCTTACGAAACGATGCAATTCGTGTGTCACGTTGACATTTTTCTATGAGTAGACGCACAGCCAATTCGTTTTATTGGGCAAATAATTTGGCAAATTTTCTGGTATCGTATTCATTGTTAAAATAGTGGATATGGAGGAGAAAGTCGAGAGTTATGGTGAAAAAAAAATTCATTCGAAATTTTCGTACGAAATTTCGAACGAGAATGGATCATCAAATCAAATGAATTATTAAAGGGATAAATATTGAATAATTATTATTATCATTTTTGTTATTTTCATTCATGATGCTTTTATGAGCATACATAATTCTATGAGCCACCCCATGACCCAAGTTATCCATTACATCGATAAATTATGCTTTCTACCTCAACAAAACTCAATGTGGGGCTTCTCACTGCATAATAAAAGATAATAAATGTACACACGCATCGTATTTTTTTATATGCTAACAAATATGCGTTAATTAACACTCGAAAGGCAAAGAGAAATATGTGCGTACGTAATAATATAAATTCTCGCATAATCTAAATTCAAAATTCATCTCCCACACCGATGATGATTATTATTGTGAAAAATCAAGATTTTGTCATGAACGGTAAATCATATAATGATAATGATTCCCTTCGCAACAATTATAACTCTTGTGAACCAGATTATTTTTTCCTTCTTCCTCATACTCTTATGTATAATTATAAAAGTATTGTATAAGCAAGGGAGGATATCTCTCTATCTTTCACATCGTACTATAACGAATTGAATTATTATTATTATTTTTTCAACATTAAAAATCGACGTCACTGTATAATTGCAATTAGCAGAATGACTGCGTATCGGAGAATGAGAAACATCGATATTTGCTGTTAAAGGACAGGGGTTGGGGCAAAGGGAAGAAAAGTTTTATGTGCAAATTTCCGGTGAAAGTGTATTCGAGTTTATTATATATTTCAAAAAGTATTTACGTATAGATATACACCGAGACGAACTTGCAATCTCGTCGTAGGTCAAAGTTTAAAAAAGATTCGCCGTGGTGAATCGGTGAAACCAACGAGATTAATCAGTCAAGGGAAAGAATAATTTGTGTCGGAAATATCAAGATTTCTCCTAGCACAAGACAAATGATTTTACAAATAAAACTTTATACAATATTGAAAACAATTTCAATTGAGTTTTCTCCAAGTATATTAATCAAACTTGAGTCAAGTCGTAATCGAAGGTTAAAATAAATTCTCATTGAGGTTCAGATCGAATACTCAACTCGATAAATTCTATCTTTGAAAAAAATTATAATCTCAATCGATTCCAAAAATTATTCGTTCCAAGCTATCGTAACAAGCTTCGTTAAAAAATATCATTGATAAGTCATCTTATTTTTCCTGCCACAGAAAGAACTTGCAATCAGTTAGAAGGTCATTTTATTGACCTGTGCTCATTGCTGATATTCGTCATTCCTATATAATACTTATTTTTAACAAAATTTATGAAGTTCATGAACTCTTTACCATTTTATTGATAACTTATTTTTTTACCGTTTTTTTTATTATACATAAATTTATCCCACGATTTTCTATTCGAATAAAATAGTTTAGTGTCAATGCCTCGAATTTATTTTTAACGAAAAATAAATAAAACAATGAAAAGGAATATAAAATTAATTTAAAAAATCGACTAAAGCCAGAAAGGGTGAGAGGGCAGAGGAGGGTGGAGAAGAAAAACTTGAAAGAGGTTTGGCAAATGCAATAATTCCTTAGGATCTTCTTTTTATATATAGTACACGTGAGAGAATGTCAATGATGCATTATAAAACAGTGAAACGACGACGTACGTGTTCTTATCTTAGTCTCTTACATAAGTACGGGATTCGACGAGTCTCTATATAGACTTTATATACTTGAGAACCGAGGAATCCTCGGCCTTTGATGTTAGGTAATATACAACTTACTCTAGACCTGCTGTAGAGCTCGATATTTCTATCGTTGGACGATTTATTCGTTCGTGGTCATCGCAAGTCAAAATTGGCCGACAGTCAATACTGAAATGAAAATACCAATCTTTCGTAGTCTATAATAGAACTTGGTCCAATATCAACCAACAATTTTTGCGATTAATCCTCTTCAATCTATGCAATTGAAATTTCCAACAATCGATTCTATGGTTAACGATAATCGATGTACATAATCATCGATAAAGGTCGCGATAATAATAACATTTATCGCAAATAAAGTCATTTCATATTTTTTTTCAATATAACATCAATTTTCTAATAATGTCAAGCTAATATCTTTTTTTGATTATATTAGAAAAAAAAAAATTGAAAGACTGCGGAAAGAGGGTTTAAAATTATTTGAGATCCGGATTTAATAGAAAAAATCTTCATCCACTCTCTATTTATTGTTATTAATATGTGTTCAATATTTTTGAGGAAGTAAGACATATATTTTTGAAAAATTGATGAGCTGTAATCCTAAAATTTTCCGTAATCTGAGTTTAGATATTTTCTCTTTATATTTTACGATTTTTTTTATGTCTTAATAATACTGTATCGAAGCGATTATTCATCATAAATTATACTATTGAACAAAACCGTTACTGCTTTAAAAATATATACATATAAAAGAAAGTAAGTTCGTGGCGATCGAGTTTTTATCGCATGGGAAGATATAATTGTAATATACCGGAGGAGCGTATACACGGTCAAATAACACGCGAAACGAGAGCCCTTTCACTGCGTTTTGCTTCTTTATTATCTGTGCGAAATTAATAATCGACAGCTCTGTGTGTGTGTGTGTGGATATCAAATTTTTTTTTTAAATAAAGCGCATCCGCCGAAAAATCAACACGAGCTGAGAAATATATAAGAAGATATTGTAATTGCACAGGATGTCGACGATTTGAGTCTACTATATATAGATATGCCACGAAAATAAATACGTTGCCGAAACCGCGGAAGAAGAAAAAGATCAAAAGCGATTGACGAAAAAGAAATTCAACATATCAATAGCGAATCTACTTGAAGCTCGAACAAAAATTAATTTAAAAGTATAATGCATTTTTTTTTAATTTTCAATGTATACAGTATCAATTTTTTTTTTAATATTCATTCAATTTATTAATTTATAATAAGTGAAAGATTTTAATAAAAGAATATATTTTTTAAACATACTGAAATTTGCAATTCGAAATTTACATCGTATTTTACACTATTATTATTTAAAGTGTGTTATTTAAAATTGTATTCTTTATTATTGCTCTTAAAAATTATGAACGCTGGAGTTGGTCAAAGAGCAGAGAAGTTTTGAATGAAAAATCCGGCAGATAAATAGAGAGAGAGAGATTCAGTCCCGTTCAGGTGCCCCACAGTAGGTGATCATAAAATTTGCTGCCCACATTATATATCCAAACTTCAAACGCTATATACTATGGGCACGAGTAGAAAGGGGCTGGCGAGATTCCCAACGAGCGAAGAAAAAGGAAAATAAACGTGCTTACTGCCATCAGCGTTTAATAGAAAGGGCATAGGGAGGGGGAAGACACGTCGTGGAAAGGAGAAGGGTAGCTACCCACCGGTATGGAACATTAACACATGCGATCTCTGTGAGTTCTCGACGACGAGGCGATTCACAGTTGAACAGAAGACCGGTGAACGTCGTAGGAACCGGTTCGCGAGTGCACCAGCGTCGAAACTTCGTGTTTAATTTTTTTTTTCAATTTTTTTTTTTTTCAGTTTTCAATCCGCATGTTTTGAAGTGAAGTTCTTCGAATTTATTGTCAAAATTATTATTATTTTTTTTAATTGAAAAAAATATATCAAATTGGCGATATATTTTTTTTTATTTTTACCGTTCGCGAGTGACAGTTTTTTTTTAAACGAAATTGTGGAAAATTACGCATGAAAATGAATGGGCAGAGCGTCGATGTGGCCTGGGAACCTTCGACGCAAATGGGTTCCCTCGATTGTTGGGACTATTCGATCGAATTAGCTTGTCTTCAAGGACCTGAAGGTACTGACGATCGACATTCGGTGAAATGCATTTTTTATGATTGAGAATAGATCTTACGATATAGGAAAATGTTGAGAAATCAGAACAGGCTATTAATGATAATTTTATTTTACAGCCAAAGTACTGACACGTGCAATCGATAAAGTATATATTTCGTATGATAATTACACTATTTGCTAACGATTCCTTATTTCACTCGATTATCCAACATATTAGATATAATCGAAAGAATATATGAAATCTTGGGTAAATAATTTTGTACATATTTCAATATTTTACTCATTTTACAATAATGTTTTATAATCTCACTATAAAAATTAAGAATTGAGAAAAAAATCATTTATTTCCAAACTAAAATCCATCGCAATAAAAAAAATTAACAAAAAATTGTACATTTAATTTATCACATTTTAAGTGGATTTAAATTTTAAAAATTCTTTGATAAAAATAAAATTGGATGATTCGTCATTGTTCATATTAAATTCTCTCGTCACGTACTGGCATATACAAACGTGTTTAGTATGTTCGACAATAGTGGCTCACCTTAAAAAAAAAAACAGATTGGCATTCTCAGAGCGCAAAATTTTTTCTCTCACTGCGTATACCGAGTCAGTTCTTTAATGTTGAGAACGCGCGTTCAGGTTACCTCGAACAGTTGTACGACGGTATCGTAGTATACTATATAGTTGAAGTTGCGGGGCTTATACACTGGAAGCGAAGGTCCTTGCCCTAGCAAAGAGAGTTCAGGCATTCTTAACTTGTGACTCTCCGCGGCTGAGAATCTGAAACAGTGCGCTGGTGCACCATCTTCATGAAAAAAAAATGAAGCCCCAATTTTATCAATACTGATCGTAGAGTTGAAGTTCAATTATTTTATTGGACATCAACGTGGCTTAGTATTCTGCATTTCAAACGAGGACTATTTTTCCGAACTAATTATTTTTCCGGTTAAACATTTTTTTTTTATTTTATAAATGACTTATTTTTACATTAATTCAGCATAAAACAATGTCTTAATTAATCTTTTTTTTTCATAATTTTATTGTAATTTATAGTGCATAAATAATTAAACTGTTCTTTTAAATTAGGTCAATAATTTACATAGATATACCACTATATTGAAAAATGTATATGTGTTCTATTAAAGATATTCTATCGTATGTGCTCGAATATATTACATTTAAAAAATTTGTATGCTCGATGGAAATTCGTGATTTTGAAAGATCGTGCAGTAATTTTGTCGTAATTTTTGTGTTCTTAAGCAATATCTTGTTTTTGGTCATATATAAATCTTTCGAAAAAATATGCAATGATCTTAGCAGATGTAGATTGAGTTCTTATTGCGAGAGGAAAAAAATGAACTTATTCTAGCTCGTATCGTATCTTTGTCACAATTATTCTTCACTTTAAAAAATTTTGATAATACATATTTTAAGTTTCATTCGATGAAAATATGTGATTATCATTTTTATATAAGTGGTAAGACACTTACAACGATTAAATAACATTTTTACAAGCCCATCTTTTGAGATTTTTTCTTTCCTCAATTTCTCTTACAATGTTCCTGGAGCATAACAAATTATCATTAATCCGACAAATGGTAAAGTACATCGATATTCTACCGAACTCATTGATCAAACGATACCTGTAATCACGCTCTTTTTTAACATAATAATCACATTTCCAAGTCACCTATAATCTATGTGTATCGTTGATAAAGCGTGCACGTATTGCACAAAATAATTGCAACGTATGAATGTGCATGAAGAACTTCTCCGTTCAATTGGAAATTATCGAGAGCGTGACCAACAGAACAGGGGCCCGTATTCCGATGACAGACATATAGATATACACATGCATTGTATCGGTTGAATTGTTGTTCCTGGTGAAACGTACTCAAGTAACCGCAGTTTTAAGGATTCCTTTTTTTTTTACGATAAACGATAATCACTTGTACATTCGCATCAATAATCAATATGCATTGTCATCGATATAAGGGCTTAACCGAGATTGAAGAAGATAAAAAAAATATTTATAAATAAAT
>JABMBV010007007.1:0-10325 GCA_018906735.1 Mesochorus sp. PSUC_FEM 10030011 | reverse complement strand
AAGGGTGACTCAAAAAATAATTCGGTCCAAATATCTCCATAATTGACTTTCGGTCCTCTGACGCGATTATATATATTTTTAAAATTCAACAACACGAACTCCAAAATCCCACAAAACTTAACGCGAAACCGATTCTAAGCCCTTGATTAGATTTGACCTAGAAAATCGAGATTCGAGACCCCAAAAATGGACGAAACTCAAAATAAGAAAACGCGACGAGATCTAAACATACAAAAACGCTATAAAGCGAGGGTTGTTTACGAAGAACACGGATGGTTCCGCGAGAGGGATTTTATCTAAAACCCACGAGCATTGACAGCTCGAGATCTCTAAAATGCGTATATTCTAAGAAAAAGGGATGGGAATAGTTAGGAATTCTGAGTCTCTACTCACGTATACGATTCTCGCTATTGAGTTGGCTGCTCGACGGGGCGCGCAAGCGATCCGCGTCACAGTCGATAGAAAATTCGCGTTTCTTTCCTGAAATTACTTTATCACGACTAATAGTCTTTAGTGACCATTTGGTTGACCTTTCGCCAAAAGTGTGAATGCGTTAAGTTTTTCTGGGTAGAAAATTATCTGTCGTCGAGCGACTTCGGGCCACGAGAACCCTTTTCAGGCTAACCTCGGTGACACGAGCGAGAAAGAGGTCCTCATCATCGAGATATCCTCGTCCGAAACGAACAACGCTTCATCATCCCTGAGCGAATCCAGGGAGCTCGTGTGGGCCTTTATATCGAGGAATCAGGCTAGAGAGCAAGCTACGTGCGAGAACGAGTGAGAGAGAGAGAGTGAGTGGCCACGCAAATAAACGGTAAAGAGAACATTTTCTAAATCCTTTATTTCCCCTTACTTCTTCTCTATTCGAGAGGTATTCATTTCTATTGTTCGGTGGTGTCGGTAGTCCTCGTGACCGAACCCCCACCCCGGTGACGCGTCTTTTTTTGTTCAGAGACCGCGGGCCGGCCGGCAAACCCCGCGGTAAGATAAGGAGCCGCGACTTTATTATAAAACTCCTTTCTGGCGCCCAATCGGAAGATTTCTTTAGAGAATTTGGGTAGGCACCCTTTGTATCGAGCTGCACCCCGATAACGAGCCGCTGTATCGAACCGGGGGTATTGACGGCTCGTCGTCACAAGGGTTAGTTCGTGTTCTTGGGGGTGTTTTCACATTTTTAGGGGTTCGTTAGCATTTTTTAAGTTTTTTTACAATTTGTAGGGGTGGTTGCGTTTACAAGGGTGTGTTTTTATTTACGAGGGTTCGTTTGATTTTTTGGGAGTGCGTTCGTATTTTGGGGGTTGGTTTGCATTGTTCACAGTTTTTCCACAATTTTTAGACGTCGTTTCTGTTTTTGGGGGTGTGTTTAAATTTTTTTAAATTTATTCATGGCTTTCAGAGGTAGTTGACGTCCTCTGAGGTTTGTTTACATTCTGTAAAGTTCTATTTTTAGGAGTAGTTCATGTTCCTCAGGCTCTCTTTGTATTTTTTGGACTTCTTCTACATTTTTTAAGGGTCATTTGCATTCTCTAGAGTGCATTTGCATTTTTTGCGTTTCTTTACCCTCTTCAAAGTTGTTTTTTAATTTTTAGGGGTACGTTTGCATTCTCTGGGGTGTGTTTGTATTTTTGGGGGTGCATAGTTTAAAGTTATTCGAAAATTTTTAGGGGTAATTTATGTTCACCGAGGTGTATTTGCATTTTTGGGGGTTTGTTTGCATTTTTTAAATTTCTTTTACGTTTTGTAAGGGTTCTTTACGTTCGTTGGTGTTTTTAAGGGTGCATTTGTATTTTTGGGTATCGTTTGCAATGTTTGAAGTTTTTCTACAATATTTAGGGGCGGTTTGTGTTTCCGGGGGTACGTATACGTTTTTACGGGTTGGTTTGCATTTTTTTAAGTTCCTTTTAATTTTGTAGAGGTGGTTTGCGTTCACGAAGATGTGTTTCC
Organism: Mesochorus sp. PSUC_FEM 10030011; assembly: GCA_018906735.1. Classification (NCBI taxonomy): domain Eukaryota; kingdom Metazoa; phylum Arthropoda; class Insecta; order Hymenoptera; family Ichneumonidae; genus Mesochorus; species Mesochorus sp. PSUC_FEM 10030011. The sequence continues at coordinate 8,381 of JABMBV010007007.1, read as the reverse complement.
GTATTTAGGGGTTCGTTTGTATTTTTGGGAGTGCGTTCGCATTGTTCGAAGTTTTTTTCACAATTTTTATGGATAGTTTGTATTTTTGGGGGTGTGCCGACGATACAAATGTATCGTGTTACTCAATCGCAACTAGTTACAAAAGTAACTAGTTACTTCCATCTCTAGAATCAATAAAATAAATCGCAGCGTGTAACATGGGCGTTCGTTAAGCGAAGCGGGGGCGTTGTAGTGCGCGAGCTTCGTATGGCTGCCGCAGCTCGACGTTTCCGACACTCACACTCACACCGTTGCTCACACTCGCGAGCGCCACCTACCCCTGCCGTCTATAAAGTCTCATGCGCTGCGAGCATTAGACAGTCACTCATGACTCGGTGCCCCGAATTTGGTTACGATATCTGCTTACAAGCTAAATTCGAACATTTTTGGTCCTATCCCTTAAAGAGTACTGTGGAATGGTGGTATAAGCGGAGACGTACGCCATCCCTCCGCAGTATTCTTTCCCACCTATCCTTTTTACGGAGGATATTCTGGGATGGTGGTATAAGCGGAGACGTACGCCACCACCCAGTTTATTCATTCATCCTATTCCGAAAAGAGTCATTTAGGGTTGGTGGTACAAACGGGGACATACGTCATCATCCTTCTATGCTCTTTTACCCTTCCTTAATAAAAAAAACCTATTCTAAATTCTTTTATCGAGTCATTTTTAATAACAAAAAGGGGGAAAAGTCTTAACTATAAAATATTTTAAAATCTTTTATTTTCGTGAATATTAAAGTTTAAAATTATATCGAGTCATTAAAACAAGAAAATCTTTATTGTAAAACAAAATTTTAATAAACCCTTTTTTTTATATCGAGTCCAAGAAATATCGAAAAAATTGTTAAAATTAACTGGATAAACTATTTTATTCAAAATTTTACATATTATCGAATTCTTTCACGACGACACCTGTCTCAAGAACTCAAGACGGTAAAAACGAACCGTTACAATATATATATTGTGACGTGACATTTTTGTGCCCCGTTACATTTGCGAGCATCTACCGTACCGCGGGTAAGCGATCACTGCACCACGACAGGACCGCTCTCTAGTTCGTTCGTTGCAGGATACTCTATCGCTGTCTTGTATGTTATATGGGGCTTTCAGGCCCCGGTTTTGCTGTCTTTTTGACTATATGGGGCTTTCAGGCCCTAGTTTTGCTGTCTATGCTGTCTTTCATGAACAATGCTGTCTACTATATATGGGGCTGTCTATGTTATGTTGCTGTCTCTTTGGTCGATTTTACGTAAGAATTATTTAACTCGAGATCTAATCCCTTATGGGAGATTCTCGAGAATATTTGAGTTAATAAATTTTGATTAGTAATTAATTATTATTTTTGGGTTACTTTCGTCGGCTGCCTTTGGCGCCATCATTTTTAGAATTTGAAAACATTTAAGTGGAGTTGGGGCGACCCATATATTCCGTGATGCTATGGATTATCTGGAGTATTGTGTGCTGTCTTCTCTTGGGGTAGGGAAACCGCGTAATTTTAGATCAGCTGTCTTTTTCCTTCGTTATAGGGACCTCTTCGCGGTCTGATCAACCGCGAAGGATATTTTAGATTATTTTTCAGGCGGGGCTTTGATCGACAATTGCGCCCGAGTACGTCCATAGGTACTCAGGACACCTGGGAGCCGAGTCAAGGGGAGTTGGGAGAAACAACCGCGAAAGGGTTACCCTCTCTCCGACCGCTCGGCCACTGAACTCCGGACGGCTGTCTGTCGGTATCCGAGGTCCGGATCACTTCCGGCACTCCCAGTAAGGAGGAGGGTTGTCGACGGGGGACTGTGAAGCTGACCATGGCGTCGACAGCTCTATGGGGCGCAAGGGCTTGGTGATGAGTGTAATGACCATCACCCCCTCGGGCTACCCCTGAGCCCCCGGGTCCTCTCGGCAATCGCCTCCGGGAGACAGGATATCGACAGCGGCCCTGTGGATTGCAGATCGAAGTTCCCGCCAACGGAGGAAAAGCGGCCCTGCGATGCCGTGACGCCGGCAGTACGACCGAGGAGCGCGAAGGACCCCGGAAGAGAAACGATCTGCGCAAGGAGTGGGGAGAGCGCACGAGCCACGAGCGAGAGACGAGCCCACGTGTACAGTACAGTCGAGGAGAGTCGAGTTTACGAGAGTGTGGAGTTCCTGTGAGCGACCAGCGAACATCTTGGGCGACACATCGTTGCGTAACACGTTGTCCTATCTTCTTTGGTAAAGTACCCGTTTTATTGTATTCCCATATTGGTTGCTGTCTTGGGTGTATTTAATTTTAATTAATTTTGGCCGTGGTGCCTATTGTAGCTTATCTTGGCCGTGGTGCCGTTTTTTTAATTAATTTTGGCCGTGGTGCCGTTTTTGTGTAGGAAGTTGAATGCGCCTAAGCCTCAACCGTTTATATCGTCGAGCGAGGTTACCGTTATCGAGTCATTTTGAGTTACAGTTTAAAATTTCGTATTGATTTCGAGATAAATTACCGTATTTGAGTTTTGCGTATCATTGGCCAAGGAACCCATTTATTTTTGCGTACCGTATTATATTTTATGCTATCTTTCGTGACCTTATGCTGTGGGAATTGAGAAAGAAAGAAAATTTCGTGTAATTCGCGTAAAATTATCGTTTGCTATCTTATCGTTCGGAACGATCGCTGTCTTTCGTTATCGACAATTTATAAATTACCTATGCTGTCTATCGCGAATCGTTATCGTTTGCTGCCTATCGCGTGCTGTCTTGATTATCGAAAATGGCCGCGGAATGGTTCATAATGCTGTCTGGCTGTCTTATTGTACCCAAGTAATGCGGTCTAGCTGTCTTACCGAATCCGCGAAATGCTGTCTGGCTGTCTTACCGATATCGAGCAAATTCCTCGCGATAATGAATCAAATTAAGTAATTACAACAAAATGGCGAAGTAACGGAATATTCGAGATGCGTAGCATTATTCTTTGAGAATTTTTCATGCTGTCTCGGTCATAGAATTTTCGCGGCTGTCTTTTCGTCGATGTCGAGTGCGGTCGTAAACCTTACGCCTTTGTCCGAGTGGACCATGTGTTTGTTTTCGCGCTCTCTCTCTCTCGCACCCGCTCGATTTACGCCATACCGCTCGTGCGTAGTTGTGCCTCAACCTGAGCTCGCTCTTTGTCCCTGCGAACAGTATAACGTATTATTTTGTATCAGTATTTTCTTTTGCTGTCTCTTTTTCGTATTGAGAGTCTTGAACCAGTGTTCGTCGAATATATGGTTTTTATTTTATTTTCAAATTTCTGAGCTATCTAGTAGAGTTTTGAGAATTTTATTGTGTAATATTTTATTTCGAGTCTAGTTTTGAGTTTATCGCTGTCTTATCGCGTATGTAATTTTGCGTTGTTATTTTGCGTGTTCTCGTCTGCCGCCCTCCGTTTTGATTTGTCAAATTTTCAAGGAATTAATTTTGCTGCTGTATCGAGTCATTTTGGGAAAGTTATCGTTGTGAATTATTAAATAAATTATGTCATTTTTTATGAATTATGTTTCGCTTATCGTATTGTCCCTCAAATTCCCGATTCATTATCGGCACCTCGACCTCGCCGATTCGCTATCTCGCCAAGGACTAGCCCCTCTACCTTTTCTCGTGGCAGGGATGTAGCATGGCCAGTGCAACCATCGGACGGTTTTGCGTCACCCTGGCTTCCGATTCGGGAATCAATTAAAACCTAATCTCGAGATTCGGTGGTGTGTGGCGCCCGACACCTGGCGCCCGACTCCGTCCCGGAGAGCCAGGGGAATTTGCTATAGGTGCGGGTTACGGTTTTTGCTGTCGTTCCTTAAGTTTATTTTGTTTTATTAGAGATTAATTTTGGGGTACGCTGTCTTATCGTTGTTAAAATTTAATGAGTTTGAGTACTGTAGAAATCTATATTTTAAAAAGATGTATGCCGGTAAGGTATGTTGGACCGGATGTCCAAGAAAGAAAACAACACAACACTTTATTCAAATGAACGAATTATTTTTCTTTTATTCGCCCAACGGTATCACACACTTAACGCATTCACGCCGATTGACAAGAAATCTTTTCTGATCGAGTGCAGGAGTGTCCTTTTGATTGCCGTAATTGTGATAAAGACGAGATATCGATAGGTCTCGATCGATAAGTATTGATTGTTGACGAGTGATCGATGCGCTCTACGCTCGGATTGGTAGACGCTGGACAAGTTTTAGTCGAGCGTGACTGATTGAGCTGAAGAGCGAATCGAGTGTAAGAGTGAGGGAGTCGAAGATATAGGATTGGCGGAGGGAATTTAATGCTTGCAATCCTGAACAAGTACGCTTCCCGTCCGGTGTCATACGTGTCGGAATTTCACGTCGCCGTATAGTGCCCGATGCGGGGCGATGAAGGGGCAGGTGAAGTTCGCGTCGCAATATATATATGAAGGGATTGGGTGTATATGAAATCCACTTCTTTATTTTGCGTATGATGAAAAACGAAAAGCGCGTATATTTTATTTTCTTGGTTTATGGTGTACAGAAAGCGCGTTGTACAGAGATACTTTTATTATCGACCGTCTCGCACGACGTGACAAGAGGAACTCCTTATTCTATTCGACCACTGGAGTGGGGAGCGAGAGAGCGTGAGAGTTTCCGAATTTGGGCGAGAAGCGCTGAATATTATTGTGTCTCGAATTCGGAGAAATGCGCGATGTGGCTGGCGCCACATATATATATATTGTGACGTGACATTTTTCGCCCCGTCACATGTGCGGACGTACACTGTGCCGTGAGTATGCGGTCACTGCACCACGACATGCTTGCTCTCGTGTCGTTCGTCGCGGAATACCCTTTGGCTGTCAGTTTTGTGGTATGGGACCTTCTGTCTCGTTTTGGCTGTCTACTATTTCATTTGGTTATCGTTTATAATTTTGGCTATCGGTCATTAAAATTAAACTATGGGGAATTTTGGCTATCATTGGTAAATTATTTTGAATTTTAAAGTTTAATTAATTTTGGTATAAAAGTTATGGAAAATATCGTGCTCTGGTTGTTGGCTGTCGGCTGTCGATTTGGGGTAGAACGGCCCATAGTAACTGCCTATATGGGCGCTCTCGTGGCTGTCGTGCTGGCTATCGTTTTGGCTGTCAGTTGGGATCTCTTTAATGAATTTTAATTGTCATCGGTTGTCAGACTTATGCCTTAGGGACCTCTCCGCGGATTGATCACCCGCGGAGTGTGAGGATTATTTTAGCTTGTTTAATTCAGGTGAGTACCCGACCATTGGGCAAGCCGAGTTCGTCCATCAGAACCGGTGGCACTTGGGCGTCGAGATGAGGGAGGCTGGAGAAACGGCCAGGAAAAGGTCACCCCTTTCTTTTCTCGGCGTATGGAGACCCCAATACGACTGGGGGACGAGGTCCAAGGTCCGGGAGATCCCCGGCGTTCCAGTGGAAGGAGTACGGGAGTCAACCGTGGGCAGGTGAGGTGTGACCATGGCGTCGTCGGTTCTATGGGGCGCAAAGGCTGAGTGTGGGCCTACACTCCCCCTTGGGCTGCCCCTGAACCCCCTGTTCCACCTGACGACCGGCTCCGGGAAAGAGGACTTCGCCCCAGTCCGGTGTGGTGGATGCTCACCCCGGCATAAGGACGGCAACTTCAAATTTCGCGCCGCACGCAGCGCGAACGAAGGAGGATTCGTATGGTTCCCAACACTGCGAGCCATCGCGTGAGGAGTGGGGATGGCGGCCCGAACGGCAGCGAGAGCCCAGGAGACGGCAGCGTACGAGTCGAGAGAGAGTTTGAAGATCGTGAGAGTCAGAAGGGCAGAGTCAGAGTTGTTCCAACGGCGGGCGACGACGAGGGGCGGACCCGAGACCGACCGACAGCGACCGGCGACGAGCGACTCAATTTTAGTTTTCTTTTGTAATTACCGTCAATTAAGTTTTCGCGATTAATTTTTTTTTAAGTTTGGTAGGTGCATTTTCGGAGAAACACGGTAAAGTACTTTTTGTCTTTTCTTGCCGCGTAGGAGAGGACTCAATTGCGTTTCTTTTCGTTTCTTTTCTCTTGGGATTGGGAGGCATATTTTGTGGCCGTGGTGCTGATTTTCGGGATGATGCCTCCTCTTGAAATATATTTGGTGGCCGTGGTGCCGAACTTTGGGGATATATTTTGTGGTCGTGGTGCCGGTTTAGTAGTAACGTTTTTTTTGGCAAATTATGGAAGCGCAGTCGGGGTCCCTCTCAGGCCATCGCCTCATGTATAAAATTTTGAGTATTAAGTATCGTATTTGAGAATCAGAAGTCAAAGTTTCCCCGGTATTATTTGAAGATATTAATTTAAGAATTATTTAAATATTTTGTATTTTGCGGTAAAATTAAGTTTGCGTAATTATCGTATCGCGTAGTTAGAGATTAGTAAGAGTAAGGATGTCGTATCGCGTATTGAATCTGGCTATCGAAATATAAAATTCGCGGAATTTATCGTGTGGTTGTCTGGCTATCGTAATTATCCGGTTGGCTATCATAATTTTCTTTGGCTATCGAAATTTCTTTTGGCTATCATGTTTTTTTTGGCTATCGTATTTTCTTTGGCTGTCATGTTTTACTTCGGCGATCATAATTTCTTTTGTTATCAAAATCAAGGCTGTCTCGAATAATTAAAATTCGATCAAGAGAAAAATATAATAAACCGCGTATATTTCGAGAAAAATCATTTGGTCAGGAATGATTTCGTTCTTCGTCACAAAATGGCTCAGCGAGTGTTCGGCTTTGTCGCGCGAGCCCATGCGGTTGTTGTCTTGCTGTCTCTCTTACTCTAGTACCGCGTAAAGTCCCAAGCTACTTGCGCGAAGGTCTACTTTGTTTACGTTATGGCATGGCCTAGAGCCGTTATGATATCGAATTGCGTTGAACCGTTTTGCCTGTAATATTTGATTTTAATTTTATTTTATCGCGCGGACTTTAAGAAATATTATTTTGAGAATTCGAGCGTGCGTGCATGGATAGTGGGCGATGATTTTATTTGTGAGGATTATTAGGAAATATTGAGATTATCGTGCGATTTGGCTTATGTTAGGAATATCGTTTGGAATTTTGGTACCGTCGAACTAAATTGTATTATTTGGCTATCTCAATATTGGTTTTATTACGATTAGCGGCTGTCTGATATTTAATGTAGAATAATTTTGGTTAAATTTTTATCGGCTGTCTTAAGGTAATTTTATGTAATTTTTGGCTATCGAATTTATAGAGTTATGGTTTTATATTTTGCGGCTATTACTTGTCTCTCAGACATACGACCCGGTTAGTTTATTTTTGGTATTATATAGAATCTTGGCTATCGTACATAAATTGTAAATGAACTAAGACTCCAAAGGAGCATATTTGGGAATAAATTAATTATGTTTTACTTTGGTTATTTTGGATTTGGGATTTTGTTGGCGAGCCTCGACCCGTTCATCCTCCTCGTTGCCCGACACCCCAAGTGTAGTAATTAGGTAATATCGTATTTTGTGGAGATTTAGTGTTTCGCGTTGGGCTCGGGGATGGATTCGTTGCACGAGCTTGGGCCTCAACCATCTCGGGGTTCATCGCTGCGATTTTCGCAGTTGATTTCCGTCCGGGGTTGAGATTCACATTTTTTTGACGCATTTTCAAATTATCTGCCGTCAATTTTACTCAGACGCTATTCTAACTACCACCATTCAAAAGAGCACACCCGAAAACATAAGGGCCGGTGGTTCCCGAATTTTTTTCGATCTGGATTCATCACTTAGCGACCGTTCAAAGTCAGGGGACGAAATTCTGACCTGTGGGCATTAATGGGTTAAGATAATTCCGTTCAAGTGTAAGCTTTCCAAGGTTTCGAGGAATTCTTTTGCAATAATTATTTTCGTTCTTCTTTGATCGGGAAGACAAAGAATCATACAAATATGTCAACAGATTCCTACGCAGAGAGTGGAGGGATAATCGTGTTAATTACCTATTCTTATTCTCTTTCTTTTCACAAAAGAATCTTTGGCCACATTTGGTATGATGAAATGTCATCGATCAATAATTATTTACTTAATATGAATAACATATTTATATATGGGTTGATTCATTAATCAATTGTTACCGAATTCGGTTCTCCATTGTTTTTAAGAGTATTACTCTTCTAGATTCCATATTTAAACTTGTTTCATATTTTTCTTGAACCTTGACACAAATTCGATAATCTGCTTTTTGAGTTATTAACCTGGGCATTACTACGAGTAAACTCGAGATCGCTAGAGCCACGCGCCGATCACGTATCCCCCACTGTTGGAAAAAAATGTATTAATGAAACTCAAAATCAATTAACTTCGTTTTTTTTATTACTTTTATTATTATTGCA
>JABMBV010006996.1:0-10326 GCA_018906735.1 Mesochorus sp. PSUC_FEM 10030011 | reverse complement strand
TAGATATTGAAAAATATCAAATAATTCGTTTGATTTCAAATGTTTAACGAAATTTTGAAAATGTATAGAAATCGCGCAAAATCTCTTTAATATTGAAAAATTATGAATAATTGTATGATTAAATTTGAAGATAATTTCATGATCATTTTCAAATTATTTCTAGTTCATTTTCATGCTCGCATTGACACGGAAATACCAACAAATTTTTCAATTCAAGAATTATAAAATCGATATTTTTTTACGGTTTTTACGATTTTTAAAATTATTTTACGATTTAAAGAATTTCTTTAGGTACTTGAAATTAATGTGAAAAATTTTGAAAAATTTTCTAGAAAAAATTGTGCGAGAAGGATCAGCTATTCTAATTTTTTTTTTTCAATTTTCACCTAATTAGTTTCTGTGAGAAAAAATATTACAAATTTAAAAATCGAATAACCTTGCCCACGTAAAAAAATGATTCATAAATATTAAATTAACATTCATCCAATAAAAAAATAATTCTACAATGAATCTTTAAAATTTATTATGTTACCATTTTTGTTAAAATTAACGTATCCCAAAATTGTTAATTCAACGAAATCGCACGCATATACCCATGCGAGTGTTCGAGGAAAAAAAATTAATAACTTTTTTTTGTGAAATAATGATAAAAATATGAAAATTACAGAAATTTCACAGACATTATTCATCTCCATATTATCCCAAAAAAATTTGAAAGTAATTGTTCGATCTATTGTAGAAATATTTCGATAAATTAAATGCCAAGTCATTAAAATAGAAAAAATTCTTGGCGTTAAATAAAAATAAAAAAATACTTATCGTACCGAACTCCAAAATAATTTTTAATATAAACCAATTTTTTCAAGAAACCTAAGGCGAGGTAAATTACAGCCCCTCGGTAACTTCATACGAAGCCCTGAGTAACTCGTCCGCAGTGGGATTCTTTCACGTATACAAAGAAACTTCCACTTTTATTGCCCGCACACATGAAAAGGCGAGGAAAAAGCCAAAAAAAAAAAAAAGAAAGCGAAAGAAAATCGACGCCAAAAGTTTGGGAGACGGGAAAAATCACTTAGTCACCAAGATCGTAAAAGTTCACGTCCAAGACTATGAGTTGTGCGTGAGTTGTGTCAAAAGTTTCATAGTCGTGGATTCGTGTATATACAGAGTGACATGATTTTTTCTTATTACACGATCGCACTCCAAAAACCTCCCCCTCTCCAGCCGCCTCGCGAACGTTAGTAAAATTTTATTTGACAGGCGAACTGTTGAAAAACGTCACGTTCCAAAAGTGCCACAAGTTTGTAGAATATTCAACATGTTATTAATAATAATATTATTATTATCCGAGTATGTAACTTGGCTTAAAATCTCAGGTGACAGATTATGCCGTAATTCCGGATATCTCGAGTGAGCTTTTTCCGAGTATTTCTTTTTCTTTTTTTAGTTAAAGAATTATTATCGCCCACCTGAGTCTCGGAGATGCAACCCCTAAATTTGCAGATCTTTCATCTCCGCTGTATTTTCAGTTTTTCTCGGAATTTCCAAGGTAATTTTTTATCCCGCGTCGAGTCGAGATTCCGGAGCGTCTCTATATAAAACACGTCGCGACGCACAAAGTCACGAGTTATTCAAGTTTTTTTCCATGTCAATCTCGAGCCTCCGTCATAACTTTCCTTTTTTTTTTTTATATACTTTTATTACAACGAAATGAAATTCCTCGGTGAGAAATATATATTTCTCGCGTTTTCTCTCACGCTATCGCGCCATTTTTTTTTTCTTCAACCGCGCGCACAGGTTCAATCACCCGACAATAATTATAACAAATTTTCCTCCAACGACAAAATAAAATCCCGCAGAAACCCCGAAATACATATTTTCATATCAATTATATATCTGCGTTATCAAAAAAGAAAAAAGAAATGAAATGTCAGAGGGAAATAAACCATGAAATTATAATAATGGAACGCGTCCGTCTTTCAGCATAAAAAAAATTGTTTGGTTTGCTTCTCTAGCGTGTATGTATTTCCCTAATAAATAGTCGATGGGAACCTTACGCGCAGGGGAAACGACAAGGGATGAGAGCAAATGATATAGCAGCGAGACTGAGGAAAAACGTGGTTTAAGAAAGGCATAGATACAGTTGAACGACGACGATATATATAGGAACGCGAGATCTATACGAGGGAAAAGTTAGCCAGGTTTCCACAGTTCCACGAAAAAAAATGGAAGAAAGAGAGAGAGAGAAAGGAAGGCGGCTGCTGTAGGGGAAGAAATGAAACGACAGGGTCTTCTCGCCCGGGGATATTCTCGACCCCCTCCCGCAGCAGCATATGTCTGCGAGGTCCACGTAAATTTGCCCCTCTGTCATAATACCAGAAAATCCAGAATTCTTAACATGGAGATGATATTTTCTCGTGGATATAAAACGGACATTACAACTGCGTGAATCCAACGAACAAATTGAGGCAAATTAGACGGAGATATTGTATATACGCGTGTACTCTGCTATGGTGAACGTAAATGAAAATATACGAGAAACCACCACCAGCCAATTGCATGCAATAATAATAATCCTAATGATGATAATAATAAGCCCGATAACGATAATGCGTATTATTATCAACATTTTCAGCTGGATAAGGATTTTAATATGCCTGTGAGAAACCAAACTGAAAATTTCGAGAACTCCGCAGCTCGTATAATTTTCACATTTAATCTTATCGTTGATGACCCCTTATCTCTTAACTTTGCCTCGTTCCTCTTTTGATTCACCCCAATCTTGATTATTGGAGAGATTAAGCAAATCTTATATACTCGTCGCGATATATAATACGAGATGTAGATCATCTAATGTAACTCGAAAGTGTTGTCCCGAAGATTACAAATTATATTTTCAACCTCATTTCTTCGACCTCTTTTCCTTTCAATCGACAAAATTTATTATTCAATTGATTAATATATTTGTTGTTTCGGAAGACCGATATATATATATACTTTTCAATTTAATTTTAAACATTCAAAAGATCACTGCGTAATGAATTTCAATTTACGTGTGAATATTAACAAGGGAAAACCGTGAAAAAAAAAAAGGAATATTTGGTGTTATTATACGTTGAATCGACGCGTCGGGCGTTGTTGCGCGTGAGAAATTTCAAATTGACGAACTGTGAGAGAATAATTACGTGCTGCGGGTATACAATCATTTTACGTGGGGTTGAAACAATTAAAATAAATCGATAGACGATTGGTATATATTGAAAAACCCTAGATTTTTGTACCTTATCCTTTTGCCCTACTTGATTGAACAATCACTTTTTTTTTTCATTTTAAATTTTCTCTCTCTCTTTTTTTTTACGAAATAATTTGCATTGTGAATCGCGATGTGCGTGACTGGGAATAAACAACCTTATGGTATAAACGAGAATTATTATTATACATTTCCATCAGACTTATAAAACTGTGAGCATGTAAATTAATTCATTCTCTTATATACGAAAGAGAAAAAAGAAAAAAGAAAAAAGTAAAATCGTTTCCATCTGTCTCTCATCTTCCATGGATAACGAATTTCAATTAAAAGTAATTATTAGAGTCTGTCTCGAGGATTAAAATGGGATATGCCGAAAAATGTTCTTTTTTTTTCTCCAATTCCACGAGATTTCCGCCTTTGTGCTTTCACAGGTGGCTAAAAATACGAGTGATCCCATGGGAATATCGCTCTACTTTTTTTTTCTTGTACGAGGGGGAATGAGCAGGAAGAAGTATAGAAGAAGGAGAAGAAAAAAAAGAGCGATGAGTGGCCAACTATGGAAGACGGCCAGGGAAGGGGGGATAATATATGTCGAGGGAAAATGTAGGTCACGAAAAAGTGTACCAGGGTGTCTGGTGATCGTTGTCTTTATTTAAGATAGTCCGAATAAGGTGTCAAAAACTCCGAGGAGCAATGAAAAATAAGGTTGTAAAAAATAAAAGAGAAAAAGATTAAAGGATCAGGCAGGAAATAAAAAACAGCAGAACTATAAAACTTGTTATCATGATGGATCGAAACAAAAGGCCATTATTGGCGACTTGGATGGTGTTTTACGACGTCAATTCCACCTGGAGTTATATACAGATCGATCAGAGAACGTTAAACAAGATTTATGGGGATGCAGGTGTGCGCTTATCTAATGTTTAAATTTTGAGAAAATCGATCGAGCGGGGAGTACATCATTTATGATTCAGGGTTTTTCGAGAGGGTGTGGTTTTAACGCTTTAAAAAATAATGTGCCACGATGATGATGAAGTTTATTTTTTTCGAAAAAAAATGTAGTCAAACGTTTGGGAAACAAAAGTCGATGAAGAAATTTCAATTCGCGCCATTTTGTTTCCCGATATCATGGCCCATTATGTTGTTTGAAATAAAAATCCATAAATGTTTCAACTTCCTTTTCAGCCATATATGAAACTCTATCGGCCCAGTTTTATTGGACCATTACCTGTACCCCGATTCATATATAGTATATAAAGAAATATGATATATAGAATTGTAATGTCCCTGAACTTTGACCCGGTTATGTTGAAATGTAAATCGACGATGCGACTTGAATATTCGCAGTCATATTTCTTCTATTTTTCCCTCGGGCTTAAGACGTCACAGCTTCCATAGCCATATTTTTACAGGCTTTTTCCTCGCGCACCTCAAACGTCATCAACATTAATCCAACATATATTTCATCGCGTTCTCTCCCTTTTATTTCGGTTTATTTAGCTTTGCCAAACCCAATTGCCAATTTAGGACACTCTTTGCTAGCTGGACGAATCCTCTATTGTCCTTCGTATAAAACCCAAGAGATACGTGAGAAGAAGGTGACCGAAAGGCAAGATGAAAAATTGATGAAATTCTGGGGCCCAAACCCTCATGAGTATACGATATTACAGATTAATACAGACAAGTCCAACACGTGGGATAGCCACTCTCGATCTTTCACATTCCCTCCGGTGCCTAACGAATGAAACATCGTGCCCGCGGGGAATACCTAAACATTATTTTCCATGTATCTTCAGAAAAGTTTGCTCACTGATTGCAATGCTTATTATTTTCTAGAGATTTGTCAACGTTACATTGTGTCCAAAGCGTCAATTTATGTTGGACAGTTTTATGGATGGCCAGGATAGTTTATGAACAAAAAGATCGTAAAGGATCGTAGCGTCATAAATATCGTACCACTGCGAATTCTGTCGCAATATGGTTAAACTTGAAAATTATTGATTGTAAAAACAAATGGACATTTAATTGACAACGAATGCCTCTCGTTGTGCGATATCAAAAATCAACAAGTCAATTTGTACAATCAACAAATGGATGATTAATTTATCGATCGAGTTGGGTATATTTCTTTCCAAAAATCTTCAGAAGAACTCCCGCAAAGTTTCATTATTGACTTCGTAAATTTCTTTATTTTTCGTCAATTCGGCCAATCGTTTTGTGGTCTCGAGAGTTCAGTGCCCGAACTTATATTTCGTGCTCTCGCTTTTAGTTTGTTCGATCGCGTGGGTTTTGTCCATGTGTGTCTATGTTTGTGTGTGTATGTGTGTGTTTGTACAATGTGTATTTTTGTGCGAAAGATTCACTGAGAGATTATCGGCTAAAGTTAGTAAATTTCATCGTCAAAATGAGAAACGTAAAATCGAATGAAAAGTTGATTGAGGAAATAAAATTAATCTATAATTTAATGAAATTTATCTATATCACATAATTTATTTTTCATAATAAAATAATTAATTTGAAAATACAAATTGAGGGATGAACAATTAGTAATACGAATTGTCAACGATTCAGAGATTAAATTGAAGCAGATCGCGAAGCCCGCGCTCACGTCGATGTTTTCGTTTGAAACAACGAGGTATATAGGAATAGTATAGACATTAAATTGATAAATGGATTCCGTCGTTGGCCGATAACATGCATCAGCTATGACAAATAAGGTTTAGTGGAAAATTTAATTAGTATAATGTATGCGAGTACCACGGCGCGTGGGTCGGGTTTTCCATCCGTCAGATCTGTACCCGCAACGACAAACGCGATTTTTTTTTTTTCTAAATGAAATTTCCAATGCTCCCTCGACAACGAACGTGTCACTCTTGATCTATATTTTCAATTCTGTTGATTTAAAATATTTTCGCAAATGTGTCTCTTAATAAAGAGAGCGATGAATGAACAAACAAACAAACAAGCAAAAAAAAAAATGAATCGACGTATCGGGAATTTTATGTACAAACGAATTTTTCATTCCCCTTGACAATTTTTATATAAAATACATCAATTTTATCATTTTTATATAAATCTTTGCGTCGCGAATTCGAATAAAGGTAATGAGATATCGCGTGTACTACGTCGAGTGAACGAAACGCTCGGGATTTCAAACTCAAATATCGTAATATCGAAGATGACGAGAGAGAGAGAGAGAAAGAGGAAGGGGGGAGAGGGAGAGGAAGAGGGAGAGGAGCAGGATATGGATTTTCCTGGCTTCTCATCTACTTCCTCTAGCAACCAAGGCTCCAAGGCGGAGATAGGAGTGACTAGTAGTATTTGCACCCTGGTATCAATATTATACAGTATATAAATATATATATATTCGATATCTAGTCACCTGTTAGAGACGAGAGATGCAGAAACGTATATGGCATATCTCGCAAAATTTTTTTTTTACCACGCAAAAGACGCGTACACGATGTATTCGACAAATATCGAAAAATTCCAGATTCCCTCTGATGCTTCGCCTTTGCCATAATTCACCGCGATCTCAAGAAATTTAAAAATCTTATCCTGTTCGCATATATGTCCAATTGCCATCCAGAATATTTTCAATTTTTCTCGTATACAATTTCACGAAGAGTTAAAAAAAGAAAAAATGAGAAAAGATTTAGGTCATGAAATCGAAGCGGAAACGAATGAGAAAAATGTACATTTGAAGGTTGAGGAATCGCCTCTGGGCCCAGATGGTTTCTACTGATAAAAATAGCGGCAAAATCCCACGAATCGTTCTATCGTTCTAATCGAATCGCCGCGAGAAGGTCGACCACTCAACCCCAATTAGTATCTAATGTGTATATCAATCACGTCAAAACTCAATAAAGAAAATCTACAAGAGGAAGAAGAAAATTCGCAACAACTTCCTTTCCAATTCATAGATATATATAATCCGGTATTCACGTAAAAAATTATATTGTCCATAGTAAAAGAGAACCTACATGAGAAACGGAACCTGTTGAATAAAAGGTTATACTCATCCTATAGAATAGAAGTATTTTCCTTTAGAGCGATCCATGCAGATTGAAGAAAGAAATAAGAAAAAAATAAGAAGCTCGTGATTCTCTCGTGTGCTTCTTCCTTCCATCGCCTTATTCTCGGAGAATGGATGCTCGAGTGGGCGTAAAAAATCGGTACGCAGAAAGAGAAAAAGAGAGGGAGAGGCTGAAAGATATAGAGATGAATATACATTTTGCCGGAAAAAAAAAAAATTCGATCATTGCAAAAATACATTGACTGTATGAAAGTACAAAAGTTTCACAGAACTTTTGGTTCCACCCTCGCGTATTTACCTCATCCTAATATAAAACGACTCAACTTCTAAAAGCTCAACTTTTGTAGATTAATGAATGTGCGGAATGAGAAATATAAACGTATACGCGTATGTGTGGAAGCGTTTCGATTTTATTCTAGGCCCAGGGTATATCAAGCTCAAAGCTTTTAGACAAACAAATAACTGTTGTAAAAATATCTATTTATTAAAAAATTGAAATAAAGTTATGGCCCACTTATATATTAAGTATATAATATTATGGGTGTCGATATTTCTATGCACAGTTGTTGTTTTTTTCTTCTTCTTTTACAACAAAAGCGAGCGAGAGAGATAAAGGAAAATTGTACAAGCCCTCGAGCGCGCCTTCGGTAATATCTCCCGGCTCAATGCCTTGCGCTCTCACTGCCGATAATAAATTTCTCATCGGTATATAGTCCCTCTTGCTCGAGCCTCCGTTACTACGTTGAATTTGATAAAAGCGCGGCAGCAGCAGCAGCAGCAGGTCTGAGTGCAAAAATATAGAGGGTAAAAGGAGCAGAGAAGGAGGGAGAGCGAGGGAGAAAAATGAGATCGTAATAGCGAATCGGGCATTATTTCTTCACGGTATATACTCTACCAGCGACGCTTGAAAATGGACGGTAAAGCGACTGGCTTTATCACTAGGAAGAACCGTACGAGATTGGAAATGGGGCTCTCGAGCGTGGCCTCTTCCCATTGTAATCTTGCAATTAACCCTACGGTTTCGCGTCTGGGTACCGGTCGATCGGGTCGATTCGCTCTGGCGTCTCTCTCATATACACTCTCCTATACCGATCATACATATATATATATAGTATTAATACTGATATATATAGAGGGAGAGAGAGAGAAACTATATGGATGAGTAATCAAAGGTAACTTATTGACCTCACAAATCGTGGCACTCTGCGTGATGTTCAACTTGTATTTTTTTATTCCTTGATATTACACTTTTTTTATTTCCAATGTATATTGTTACGTCTGGAGTCTCTTCATTTTCAAATTGTTGTTTCTTTCTATTCTTTAAAATCAAATATTTATTATTCCAAAATTTTTTAAATCATGCACGAATATTTGAGAACGATGAGACGATCGAGAGCCTCGATTTATTCTCATGATTTTGGCAAAATAATGACGCTCAAAAATTGTATCAAGTGCCTCGACGTCTCCCAACTATAATCGCAGCAATTTAAATTCTACGCATTCAAAATTCAACGATAATATACATCGTGGTTCAAAAATGTAATCCATTTTTTTCGGCTTAAAATGTAATTAAGTGTAAATTTAGTTTTAAAAAAATCTTTGAGTATTCGAATACATAAAAACTTGTGTAATTTTCAATTTTTAATGAATAAACTATTTTTTTCAGTTTTTTTTAAATAAAAATAAAATAAATCAACTGCACCGAAAATCTAAGCCACAATCCATCCACGAACAACGAACGAATCATCAAAAACAAAAATTGAATAAAAAATCAATTCAAAAAAAGAATAATAATTTATATGTTGCATTTCTCGTTTATTTCGACAATATAAAAATTATCGAATCTTGAAACGTAACAATATAAAAAAAAAAAGTCGTAATAGCAATGTAAAAGACCAATGAGGATTGAAAGTTACAATATCGAATGAGTTTGAAGAAAAAAAAATTTGATTTGACTGCGCGCAGCTTAGGAGAGAGTTACGAGCTTCGATAATAATTGATGTAGGTTGAGATTTTTATTTCATATCGCATAAAGCTAACTTGTGCATCCGCCTCTCTCGTGAGCGACTGAACCCGAGCCAATAATAGATCGGGGGAAGAATAAATGGAGTCAGAAACTATCCGGTCAAAGTTATGGGTTACGGTAATAAGTTTTTGAATGAAGGAAGATCGATGGACCTGCGGTATTCCACCGACGGATACGTGCGAGCTCGCCACGCTGATATTATATATACACACGATCGGAAAAGTTTACTTTTTTAAAAGAAAAAAAAAAAAAAATTGGCTTATTCGTTTCGATACTATATGGTAATGATGTGCTCGGAAGTTGCCGCAAATTCGTTACAAGTTTTGGGATATATAAATATAAATAATGTCGAGGAGATATTCTAAGCATTCTTTAATTGACGATTTTACTTAAGGAGTTTCTATAGTGATTGTAAGAGGAGATGAGGTGCAATCTATTGTGTCCCTATCTTTTTTTTTGTTCAAAAAATGACAATAAACGAAGTAAATCGAAATTTCATTATACCCAAAACTATAGAGCATTTTGATAAATCTTCGCTTATCAAGAATGCTTCAGAATTTAATTTATCGAAATATCTCTACAAAGAATCGGGCGATTATTTCCAAATTTTTTGAAGCAATAGATGAATAATGTGTGTGAAACTTGTGTAATTTTCATATTTTTATCACTACTTCCAAAAAAGTTATTAATTTTTTTGTCCTCGAGTACTCGTATGAGTAACGCGTGCGATTTCATTAAATTAACAAAATTTTCTGAAAAGTTAATTTTAACAAAAGTGACAAAATAATTAATCATAAAATATCGAGAAGTGATTGAGTTACTTTTTTACCGGATGAATGTTGATTTAATATTTATAAGTTTTTTAGATTGAATATTTCTTTATATGGACGAGATTATCAGATTTTTCAATTTATAATATTTTTTTTCTCCCCCATAAACTAATCAGATGAAAATTTTGAAAAAAAAAATTAGAGTTGTTGATTCTTCTCGCACAATTTTTCTATAAAATTTTCA
>JABMBV010006985.1:0-18902 GCA_018906735.1 Mesochorus sp. PSUC_FEM 10030011 | reverse complement strand
ATTTTATTAACAAATTAATAAATAAAAATAAAAAGCATTCATAAATTATATTCGTATCGCAACTTATCAATTACAAAGAGAATTGAAAACAGTATTACTATCTCGTATAAAAAATGACATTTTACAATTCCATGCACAGAGAAAGGAAAAAAAAATCAAGGGAAGAGATGTTAAAGGAAGCGGAAGCTGTTAGAGGAGCGAACAATGAGAAAAAGAAAGGAGTTAGATGGAAGGAAGGATACGGTGATAGATTTTCCGATCCCAAAATCTCTCACTCACTGTCTCTCTCTCTCTCTCTCCTCTCTTTCTCTCCCTCTCCCTCTCTCGTTCTTTCTGTTCTAGTTCTCTCAGAGTGATAACCTTCGTCAGGCTGAAACGATTATCCAAGCCACGAAAGCTTGCAATTAAGAAAGAGCCGACGGGGTGTTTCTCGAGCTAATCTCGTTAAACGCACGGCTCGCTCGCTCGTTCTCTTTCCGCGTACCAGCGAAGAATTCTTTACTTATAGGCGTGCGGCTCGTCTCTACAACTTACCAATATAGTATATATACGTAGAAACGTGTATATCCCTGTACGTATCCATGATAGCATGCCTTAAATCAAACGATGAGCGGCAAGTGTGAGTAGCCATGTACCAATTAAACGTATATAAGACAAGAGGCGCGTAATTAAGGGGCGTTTTGCGAGTCCGAGGTATGTAACAAGAGCTTGGCTTTGAGAAAGGATCATATGGGATTGCGGTAATAAATATCAGTATGTGTGTTCATGAATGAGCATAAATATTACATACAAAAATACATTATCGTGACGTTAAAAATGTTTTGGAGAGAACCTTAAAAATGACTTAAAAAAAAACAATAATTATGTATAGAAGAATTAAAAATTATTTTATTCTGGAATGTGCTTGAGATAATTTCTTTTTTTTCGGCAAGTAAATTTATTAAACTTTACAAAAATTGAAATTAAATTTTTCATTCAGTGACTTATGAATATTTTCTTTTTTTTTTTTTTTAATTTGAATACATATTTTTTTATCGATCTGAAAAATCGCTATCAATCTTCCGCGAAAGTTAGAAATGTTTTTTACGTACATGCGCTCAACATATAATAGCACATATAAGTATACGACCGAAGGATTGCGCGAGCCGCATTTTGTCCGCGAAGATGAGTATAAAAATCTTATATCCGACAGGAAACCTTACGGGTTATCTTCAGCGAAGGGCGCATCATAACTGGGTGGGCGAGGCTTTAGATGCTCGGACTCCAAGTTATTACGGTCTCTTCACTGCCCGGTAACGCGTCTACGTGAATCGAATCGCCTGAGGTTTAGCTTTTTCTGGAACACGACGGACGTTCGTTAGATACAAGCCACTTTTCTTGACACATGAAGTTGAGAAAGAAAGAAGAAGAAGATAGAGAAAACGAGAAAGAGAAAATGAAAGAGAAAGAGAAAGGGAGACAGTAAAAGAGAAGGAGAAAGAAAAAGATTTTATTCTTTGGCCTCGCTCGACCGGCGAAAGAGTTTCATCCTGACCACGTCGCCCGTAGATAGTGGGGAAGCCATCTTCCATTGGAGATGTGGGGCAGAGGAAAAGGCAGAAGAAGTCGAACTCTTTGCGGCTGTTGAAGGCTTCGCATACCTATGCACGCACATACAGACACACACACACACACACACAAACACGTTTACGTATATAGCGCAAGCTCCCATGAGATAACGTTGCGGGAATTTTAAACTATTGCAGATCTTTTCGCTCGCTAGAGGTATATATGGTATTGAGAGGCGTAAATATAGATATAACATGGCGAAAATGTTCCCCTCGTGTGTCCACACCATTCGTTCTCTTACGTCCTGCAAAGATAAATTTCATTGAACTATACCATGGGCTAACTCTCCCTCCCTCTCTCTCTCCCTCTCTCTCTCTCTCTCTTTTTTCGTTCTATCTATTGGTTTATTGCATTCACTGGATGGCTAGGAAAGGACACATCGAATTTATAAAAAAAAAAAAACGAAAAAACCGGAGTGCGACGTGAGAGAAGGACAAACAAGAAAGAATAGAGAAAATAAAAGTTATATCGTTCCGAGAACACCCTACGAGAGTAACTTATCGAGGATACGTGCAAGAATGTCGATTTTATTTTTGTCTGCCTTTAGGTATATACAAATTATGCATTAGCATCTAAACAATATTTGATGCCGATACCCGCTGGAAAAAAATAAGTTTTTTAATGAGTACATATCAGTGTATGGATCATCGAATTCTTTCAGATAAATTCTTCAAGGATGCTTTTATAATATGTACATACAAATTTATTTTTATTTAAGATTTAAATATATTTATTCTTCTCACATAGTCACATTTATATCTGCGATTCTAAAAATTACTATTTTATGCCTGTTCATAATCTTCAAAAATAAAGTTTCAATGAAGTTTACAGAAATGAAAATGCATTGACGTGCTTAATCTTCTTACATAGAAAATTGAATGTTTGTATATGTACGTATTTTATGTGTTTGTCTATCGTTAATCCGATTAGGATTAAACTTTGATAAGTTGTGTGCGCTCCAGGGAAAGAACAAAAAAGTTCGCGCATCCTTGGTTGAGTTGAATGAAAACTTTGTTCTAACCATCTAACATTCAACAATTTATAAATTAATGACAATGTCACTTTTTTGCGAGCCAAAACTGTTGAATCAACTTTTTCAAATTTAATTGAATCGACTACAAATTTCCATTTTCCATGTATTTTGCCAATGTAAATGTATTTGCTTCGTAAATACGTAAATCTACTTCGAACAAATTACAAAAAGATTGAAAGAGTTATTACAATGCATGCCGGGCATTAGCTAGTTGAATGTAAAATGTAAAATTCATACCACTGACTTTTCATAATTTAACTACAGACAAAACTTCTTCAACATGGGAACAAAATTTTGTTCAGACATTTTTTTACCAACGGAGTTTTTTTTTCCACATAAAAAGCTTTTGTTGGGTGAAGAAAAGTTTCGAGATCTTCCCGACAACGAATGTTGAAAATAAGAAATTATAAGTTAGCACAAGACAAATTCGAGTTGAGAGTTGAAGAGGCGAATAAGATCACCAAAATGGCACAATACCACGACAGAAACTGTGTGTGGGCGGAAGCAGCAAAGTTCTTCCAAGTGCGGTCGTCTTCGTCACGACCCAGCGTAATTAAACTTCTTGACCCTCGGGGAGGTTGATCTCTCACGATCTCGCTCAAAAATAAATGACAGCCCCAGGCAATCATTCAGCTTTATATATAAATATATAAGCGTATAACTTGAGCCGTGGGAAAAAAGGAAGAGTACGCAATCGAGAGGATATAGAAGGAAACTTGATAGACCCAGAGTATATACGTTGACAAATAAACGTCCTCTTGTGTTTTCTTTGTGCAAAATAGGCAAAAGGCATTTTTCAATTTCGCTACGATCGTAGACTCTGATACGCTTTGCCTCCAGGCCTTTTCCATATATCTTGTGGCATCGTGATGGCAAAGCTCATCATCTCATAATTTCAGGGTAAACTCTACTTTCAATAAAGCTCACTTATATGTGAATAAAACTGTAATTATATCTTTTACACATGCAAATTTGTAAAGTTATAATGGATGCCTATTAAAATACTTATTTTAGACATCCCAATTGTCTCTCAGTCTCTACCTTGTCCTCTTTCACGTTTTTTTCAATTTCATTTTAGGTGATTTCAAATCACGATGATTTTTCAGTTATACACTACTGAAAATGTTTACAAAAAAAATTAATATAATTATGTACATTATTCATCGAGCACTGCGTATTGAACAAGAATTTTTTAGTTAACGATTCCATGATCATTTTTCGGTTATACATAATATTTTTAATAAATAAGATTTCAAATATTGTGCGAGGATCCATAGTTATTATATAAATATTAAGAATAATCGTAGAAACTGCAGAAATTTGTTTCCTTTGATAAATCATTATCACTGCGAGAAAAGAATGGTACCAATGAAACACACGTTTTATTGGTACAACCAATCATATGTTTCACTGAACTAATTATTAACTATTACAATAAATAAAATATTTTGTTGTACCAACTAAGCATGAGTTTCGCCATCCGTGTCTACCGATTTAGTTGATTCAACCATTATTTTTTCTCAGTGTATACCCTAAGGTATTAGCTGAATAAAATATAAAACTTAGATGAAAAGTATTATTTAATTTTATTCAAATATACTCGTCTACTCAAACTCAAATATTTTAATAATGTAAAAAGCCATATCTATGTAAATACGACGTGCGCGTTTTCTCTCATCCTGCCACAGTTATGTCCCATATGTAAATATGGAGTTTTACTAAAATATATATTCTGTATCGTAGTCGCAAGCTCGATGTGCTTTCAGTCGTGATACACATGAGAACGATCCCCCGTAACTATCGTCGTCTCGTTCGGAGGAGTCTCTGACTGGAAATAAAGGTAAATCACAAAGAAATAGGAAAGAGAAAAAGAAAAAAAAAACGAACGGGTTGACCCACTGATACCGGAGGGGCCCGTATCCTAGCATTTTCGTCGTAAATAATAGCGAAGAGGAGGAGAGAATACTACTCTTGCGAACTCTCGGCCATCTCCCGCTTCTAGCCCGCGAAGCATCCAGAATTTCTTGGCTTATGTGGTTATTCGGGGAATTTATGGCTGGACGATTTGACCGGTCCATGTGTCATTCCGGGCATTACCATCTATCAGATGCGTCCCGCCTCACCGCGTACTGGTGACTCCTATATCGAGGATCGGACACCGCCTATGCCGTGTACGCTAACATAGCGCTACGGCGAATCCCATCATAGACCTGGTATCGCTCGCGTGGATCGCACATCGCCGATCTGAATTTCCCAGGTGACCAATCAATACGTCCCTCGTATTCGCTCGAGGCTTCGACAGATCGCCAACGTCCTGAGACACACTCGTGTCCCAAACTATATATCTATCGCTAAAATATCTATAGGATCTAAAACAATACCCGTGTAACTTTGATGAGCTTTGCAACACTCAAGATGAATTTATTTAAGATGATGATGTATAAATAACATTAACAGTTGTATTAATCAAATGATGACATGCATAATAAGCACAGAGAGTTTATTCAACTATTATCAAGTTTTGCATATCATAATATTGTTTTATGATATGATCAATTTATTTTTTTTTTTTGAAGCTCATATTTTTTGCAAGTTAGGCAAGCAAATATAGGCAATATTCAAATAAGAAGCAGGGAGAAAAAAATCGTAATGAATGGTGTGGGGGTGGAGAGAGAGAGAGAGGAATGATGGTCATCGATGGTAGGTGAATGACGGCGATGTACAGAGGAAGAGAGAATGTATGTGTGTGAAAGAGAGAGAGAGAGAGAGAGACAGAGACCTGGGAAAGTTTATAGCCAGGTACACTAATGAGCCGTTAATGGTAAATAAATGGACCATCGAGCTCGTCTGTATTGCACCAGAGCGAGCGAGCCCGCTGGGACACTCGTGATGCCAGTTCTACGTCACAGTTGATTAATGATAGGGCTTTGTTCATGCCGCGGTCGATTACATGAAACTTCATTCCCCTTCTTCTCATCCTCCTTCTCTTCCGTCTCTATAACTCAAATGAGTATATCCATCCCTTATTCATCTTTTTTTTTATATCGCATCTATATTTGAATTTGAAAAATGCTTATGCATGAACATATCGTTCGAAATTTTGAAAAAGAATCAAATGGTGATGTTCAAAAGAAAATCGATAAAGATCTATATGATTTTTTAATATTTCACGCAACGTATTATCGGCCTATCAGCCAAACGTGTCAAGTTTTCACATATAAAAAGTAATGTTCAATGATAAAATCATAAAAAGAATGATGTGAAAATCTATAAATGTCAAGATATATTCCCGAACGATAAAGGGACTATATTAAATTTAAAAAATTCAAAATTAAACAAAAATTTCTTTCATAATGTTTGATACGATAGCCTGTAAGATTACTTTGATTATTATGATAAGAAAACAACCAGGAGTCAGGCCAGGAGTCCGTTGGAATAAGAAAACAAACGAACAGTCCATTAAATAAGCTATCGCGACTAGCCCTCGGGAGAAAACATGGATAGCAAGGGAAATATACGTATACAACCGTATGTGTATGACGCGTATTTATAATGAGTTTACATTGTCAGGGTAGCCAGAATGCGAGAACACAGTCCAGCATTCAACGTTGGACGCTTAATACGCTTGTAAAGCGCGCACGACAGCGATCTAGCCTCGGGGAACCTAAGCTATCAACGACATTACAAAGTCCTACAATTGCGTGTGTATTTTAATTTAGTTTATCATAGTAACGTTTGTCTTTCCGGAATATGCAGAGATTATACATTCCGTATATATGAAAGCAGCGAGGAGCAATGATTATTTGCATGAAGTAGATATATTCCTACACTGGCATAATTTGAACGTTGACGAGAGTGGATACTATACGAAATGATATATACAATCTAAATAGATCTTCTGAAATGTCCGCAGTTATGAGATAACTCGTATACGACTGGAATAAAAATAATTTTTTTTTTCATAAATGAAATATACTTTGATTGTGCAATATTTCTTAACTATATATGAGTAATTGATTTTGATTTAATGAAATCAATCGTGAATATATAATTATTGTTTAACTTTTAACTATAGTTATAATGTCAGCTTTATAAATGAATATTTAATATATTCAATTCATTCTGTAACGATTTTCTAATACACATGTTTTCAGAGCATACAAAATACACTAACATTTTGAATCTATTACGATGGATTGTTTAGTAAAGAAAAGTACAGGAATAATGTTACAATAGAATAATTCATTTATTGCGTCTATAATAAGATAGACCATTTTTGGCTCTTGTTAAAAATAAAGTACGAACAAAATTTTTATAAGGATATAGGAAGAGTTGAGCCGTTAATAGCCCATTTAAACTTAGCGCTTAATAATTTCCTGATTTTTTTTTATTGTGATAGATTCATGACGTTTTTTAGAAATATAGAGATCATTAATGGCGGTTTCGCAACTCTATGCCCGCGGCAACGAGTTCATCCTTCTGTATGACCCGTTGGCTCCGAGATGAATTTTAGTAATCGCTTAGTATAGTGAATGTATGTATAGCTCACTTATATATATTTATATAAAATATAGATATATGTATATGTATATACATTTTTAAGCAGGCTAAAAACGACGGAAACCAGATTATCGTTAAGCTCATCACTGCTTTTCATTAGCCTTTGCTTTCGGGACGTTCCCGTCTTGGAACACACTGTAGGAATGAAATGTATATATATTTCTTCCCTCTTCTTTCTGATGCATAAGAGAAAACGTGGAGACTTATGTATATATACATGATACATTCAATGTGGAATACTATGTTTTGAAAGTCCGGCTCAGAGTTTCTTACATGGATCAACTTCGCTTTTGAACACTTTTATATAGGGAGCATACGTTATGAAATGACATATATCTTGTAATAATAAAACCCTTAGATATTTTTTTCACACCAAAGGATGGGGCGACATTCTGAAAATCTTTCAGCTTCAAAATGAGATAGAATGACGAGCGATAAAGTTATAAAATTAGGTAATAAAAAAAACGTAGCCATTTATGTATACATATATATGTAATGGATTTTTTTATTGGCTACATTTAAATGTGAATGCAAAAAAGCGATCAAAAAAATTGAATACAATTTTGCATACCATAACCTGGCTGTTTGTAATAGAGTTTAAACTTCTATTATAAATTCGATTCATGTACACTTGAGTCAATGTATTTCTTGTTTAATATATTGAAAAACTACTATTGGAAGATTAAATCGATAATAAAGACTTCTTATAACTTATTAGTATACACAACATTGATTATACTTGAGTCACATTTGATAAGAAAAAAAAGCAAAGATAAGAGAAAAGTGTTGTTGACTAAATATTATAGCAGTAGTTTTAAGAATCGAATGCATAAAAATATTGTTTTCTAATTATTTAGTGTCAAGACGTTGACAAGTCTTCTTGCCATAGGATCACTGCAACTTATAATTACTCCACGTCACAGGTTCCACGTCAACAAAATTCGTTCTCCCTCTTTTTATTCTACATCATGAATATTTATACACTTATTAACGCCTCTTGTACTGCACTCTATGCTTTTTATAATGTTCCCTCTTCTCTTCTTCTCTTTTTTTTATCTTCCGCCACTTTTTCTGTACTCCTGACTCATTCAATAAACGCAACGTCACTCTGGAAAATAGCAGTTTTGCATTTCTATATCCCCGTCATTCTCCTAATCCTAGTCTGAGAACATAGATATTTATGTTAAAACCTTTTTAATCCATAGGCATCCTGGTCCAAAGACTAAAAAAGGATAAAACATTAAAATTTATTTAATTAACCCAAATTAAAAAATTTTAAACTAAATAAATAAATAATGATAAATCTAATGGAATAATTATCTCATGTTTATATTGGTGACTAGCTGTGCCCGTAGCCTAAGCCTTCGTTAAATTCCTGATTCGTTGACAAAAATGAAAGATAAAGATGGGAAAGACGAAAATTCGGAATCAGTATGTCATGTTAGTCGAGTGATTGATGGAATATCTTTTAATCTGTCTTTTCTTCGTGAACACCGATAACCGCACATCTTGAAATAAACATTTTTTTTCTCTATTTTTACTTGGATTCAACGTAAATGGATTTTTATCATAGCGTATGTGCATAAGTATTACATTACAAAATCAGACGAATTTATTATTCATTGGCATAATTTGATATATATTTATTAAAACGAATTCTAATAACATTCATTTTATATGTTTATGAAACAAAATTAAAAAAAAAGTTAAAAGTATATTTATTGATTAAATTCAAAGGATTTTCCATCATATAAATAAATTACATTTTTTAATATCATTGATCGTAACGAGCACAGTTGAAATTAAACATCACATGGAATACAATATTGAAATATATCATCATAAGCATACCGTAATAACAATAACAATTTTATTAGCAATTAAAAACGTTGGATGTAAAAGAAATCCAGGTATTATCGAAAAACTTTAATTTGTATGTGCAAGCTAAATAAAAAAAAAAAATCTGTTGCAATGATATGAAATAATATCACTTTACATGCAATCATAATAATATTTTATTTCACGGCTATAAATATCTTAAATTATCCACTACTTCGTGACTATATCTCGTGGTAATATATATTTTCCGGTTTTGCGTGTACATGCGCATGTGTATCACTGTCATTTTTGTCATCCACACTTTCTGAATGGCGAGGCTGAGGAATGAAGTTTAGCACTTTCGTGGCATATTATCAGTTGAGGTTACGAAAACAAAAGAGGAACTGAGATTATCTTGCGTTTCATCGCAAACATGCTCTGTAACAGATATCTAGTTTATAAATATATAATTTCAAACTCGATGTGTATATTTTGGGAAATCGTTATTTTTCCTGGTTATGAGACGATGAACTTTCGTTGCGTTAGCGTTTACTCTCCCATATATTTTATCATTAAGGTTTAGTACGAATCTCGTGACACCTATCTTTTTTTACTTTATCCATCTGTACAGCGCGCGCGCACACACACACACACAGTGTGGATATTCTTTTGAGGCCATGTGACCACGCAACTATGCATTAATAATTATTAGCCCGTATTGATATTGCACATAACATACGAGAACGTTTTTATAAAGAGCTAAAGTATAGTTGCATAAAAATTATTTTGCCCATGTCCACGCAAAGCGACGTGCAACAACCAGAGTATTTATTTGCATGCCGAGAATGGGAGTGCGCGGCTTTAAATCGAAAATTTATAACACACTTGCGAAACTATACCGATCAAGAGTCCGATGATAAAGGTAATCCAACATGCATGGCCGTCCTGTATATGTATATATTTACTTTATAAACGTTTGTACACTGTGGGTTCTGCATGCAGCTTTTAAAATTATTCATTATGCAGTAATGCGGACATTATTTATTCACGGTACTTCTCCGAACGACAGTTCGCATGAATCAAAATGTATAAACGTCAACTTTTTTTTTTTATTATTTATCAGTTAATGTGAATAGATATTCGGAGAAAAATTGGATTACCTAAATAATTTTTTCATCAAAGCTACTACTTCCTTATTGCATTATTTCACTAGATAATAAAAGTTACAAAAGAAAGTCCCAATTCTCCACGAATGAAACTCAGTTGAAAATGAAGTCGTCGCTGTCTTTTATATCAGTATACTGTTCAATTTAGTATTCTAAGCTGAAAAAAAAAGTTACCGACAGATCCAGCTATTACGTTGAAATGTCTATTATTTTGATGTGGAAAGTCAAAGAGAGCGCAGCGGATAAAAGTGGATCTCCACCATGGCAAGCAATGGAAAAGATCGTATCCCATGTATTATGCATACGCCCCAGGAAGATTCTCGACCTTCGTATTGGCAGTCGTTGGCCCTCTTGTATGTCCTCAATGCACTGCACCCAGTACATAAAATTTCAATATATACACGCACACACATATACACATAATATATAGTCCACTTTTACCGAATCCTTGTTTTTTCCTGAAAAAGCCCATCTGCCTCCTTCAATAAAATGATAAAAATTGACTGTCGCAGTTTTCGATGTATTGTTCCCCTACAATCTTTACCCTCCTCACGCTATTTTTCTCAATATGATTTTTTATTTATTTTTCCTCTGTTCGAATATTCAGGAATTATTAATCCGCGATATATACAATGTTATAGAATGTACGATATGAAGTAAAAAATCCGAGAATGTACCGTAAAGACTCTGAGAGTTCTACTCTATAGTTTATACATAATATAATCATCCCCCCCTTTTGTATGTGTAACATCGGCAGAAAAAAATTATAACGTATAAGTACGACGATCATATAGGCAACATTGGACGAATCGATGAGTTCCTCGATAAAAACTAATACGTGACATTTATGGCAGTATGGGGAGCCCTCCGGCTATTGTATGTACCGAGAGGACAAGGTTCAAAGGCTCATAGAAAATTGGACGTACTCTCGCGGTTTTGTTGCTATCTTTTTTCATCTAATAGCGAATAAAAAAGCTTTCATCTATGCTATATGAAGCCCTGCATATACTCAGCCTCTCACAAAGTGAAGCATACATATAGTCCATTTTATACATTACCAACGACAATATTCAATTATTTTTTAGATGTCCATTCCTTTTAAATAATCGGCCCCAAATTAACAATCACGTTCAACTTTATCATTGAGTTAAAGGCTTTTTCAGCATAATTATGCGCAGAAATTTTACTTCTGTTCAGATTTTCGACGATGCATTTTCAGTTGAAATATACTTCAACGAATTGAATTTTGAACGTGACTTCATAACATTATAACTACGAAACGCTTAGTTCCTTTATTACAGCCGGTCTAGTTTTCCTTCACGCCAATCTTTACAATGAACATAACGAGTTGCGATAGGGTTCATACTGCATTATGTCTTAGCTACAAGATTGGATGCGATAAGCATAAATAGACATGCTTAGAGTTTTAGATATTTACGAAGTTTTTTTTTTGTATTTACTTATTAAAAAATTGGACATAATTTAGCGATAGTCAGAAGTACAGTTCAGATACAAAGCAGAGAAAATGTCATGTATATTTAGGAAAGAAGAAAGGAAAAAAGTATATAAAAGCTCCGATGAGACTCAATGTTATAGTAACCTTTTCTAGACTTAGAAAAGTTCTCTCGGGAAAATGGTCATATAGATCGAGAAGCGACGATTAAAATGCAGTTCTTCTTTTCATCTAAGAAATAAAATGACCGCTCGCACGTACAAAGAATTCGCAACGAAATTGTCCACATGGGATTCATTAAAATATCTCGGCCATTGTCTCATTTCTGAGATCCCTAAAGAGCTTTTGAAACGATGACCGTTTGTACAGAAGAGCTCGTTTTATATCCCAGTGACAATAGAGTTTTTATACTAAAAGAAGCTCATTCTCATTCTCTCTAGTATTTTTTTCTACTATGTTTATCTGTCTCCCTCTCTTTCTTACCGGCTTTAAATTATTTAAGCGTCAGTATCAAAGTTTTGCGAGGTAAATCATTTTATAATGTCCCCGTGTAATCTTAACAATTATTAAAACGTACTGTGCAGAGCAACTTAATTTAAAAAAAAACTGAATGATTAATTTATTTATTATTTTAATTACTTCGTTAACTTTATTAACTCTATAAACTATCGATTTATAAAATTTAACATAAAAACCATGATTAATTATTAATAACTCATACTACCAGCCTTTATTTGTTCGACCAACCATCAATCCTCTATACTCAGATTAGTCTGTAAGCCCGATATGCTTATATAGATTTTCCCAATATGCTGGCTATGTGGATTCTTAGAAATCCTTAATGACAATCCAGCTGAGGAGAACCATGTAAGAAACATAATATATTCCAGATACGATCTTACCGAAGAAAATGAGGGAGATCGACGGACAGGAGGATACCAACAAAGATCGAGGGTTGACAGGTACGGGATAACAGGAGAGCTTTCTCTCATGATTACGAAGGGATGCATTAAAGTCTGTCGGAGCGATGAGTCATTACGCTCAACTGGGTTCTGTCATGCTATGGCCATTGCCGAGGGTATCACGTTTTCTTCGTCGTCATCGTTGTCGTCGTAGCGAAGCGATAGAACATTCTCTCTTTAGGGTAGCCGACTGGTACGCGCAATGAATACGAAATCGTAACCCCCGTCGTCTCGTTTTCCCTTTCTCTCTCTCCCTCTCTTCCCGTTTCGCTTCGTTATGCACCACTCGATAAACAACGACGAAGTAATGCATATTTCATTCGTATATGTTCACTGTCAAGCTGCTAGCTCGTGACACACTTGACCGATCGTATACTCTATTATCCATCAACTCTCGCATCTATTTTTCTCCGATTCTCTATCATTAATTCTTGATTATCATGTTCGATGACCAATCGTTTAAGGTGACCAACAATATTGAGCCAAATCCTCGAATTACTTCTAACCTTTAACACCAAATATTTCATAAGATCAATAAGTATATAAATTTGTTTCGGGAATGTTATTAAGGTGTATGTTTCCATAATAAAAAATTTACCTCAATGTACATTATATTGATCAAATAGTTCTGTCAGACTCTCTAATGGTTTCAGTCCCGCACTCTCTTCCTGTAAATTCCTTGCAAGGATTCGGTCGTTTATCGTGTGGCTACATCCCAACCATGATATTATCTATATATCCTGCATGAACCTCAGATTAGTTCCACTATTATTTATGCTTGGATTTCAAACTTTTGATATCCAACTAACATAGTTCAACCGTCGTTAAACCCCCTTCTTATTAGTTCTTATACGTGCTCATTATATTCGCGCAATGTCGATGAAAAAAAAAAAAAAAAAAAAACGAAGATGCCTGGCTAATTATAAAATGTTTTAAACTTTCCATTGGCCTATTATTCTTGGAAGCTACTGGCAAAAGACTCTCTTTCGTAGCAAGATCGTTCGAACAAAGTATTAAAGAAGAAAGTAACAAAAAAAGAACTAATTTATCCAATGGAGCGAGAGGAACGCACGACGTCTCGTGCGCATAGCCGAAGTCGTGCCGCGGCAGGGAGGAACTGGGATGGACGAGTGTATATAGGTTACATGTACAGCTATGTACATCCCGTATGTATATAATAAGCCTCTCCCCTGGGCACCTCTGCGCCGCTCAGCTGGGTATATCATTTTAAAGACGTGCCACGAAATAAGTTTATAAGTAGTCTAGAGAGAGTTTTGCCAGACCCCGATGTGCATGCTTCTTCCTTCCTTCCTTCCTTCCTTCTTTGGGATGTCCTGCTTCCTCAACTACTTTAGCCATAGTAGCAGCCGCCGCACCGATGCCATTGCAACCAGGAAGAGGGTCTTTGTCTAAGTAGTTACCAAGTAGTTTGCCTTGGTAGTGCGGGTCTGCCTTACTCTCTCTCTCTCTCTTTTGCTCTCTTCTTTGCCGATACTATATGTTATGCAAGTACTGAGTTTTTGAAACTGTTGCCGCCGTCACTTTTCTATTCGCACAAATTCTTGGTCCAACATTTTATTTTTCTCAGTCACCACAAATCTCCCACAGATTTAGCCATTATGGTTTGCCGACTCGTGCGCCTTGTATAACTGTAAATCTTGTTCGGTAATACGGACGAGTACGCAACAACATGCTGTACGTCACCGTTTCTACTGGATGACTAAAGCTGGAGGATTTGTTACACTTTGTACATGCACTATGGGTAGTACGGATTATACAGATTGTATCGAGCTACTCGAGGATCATGGAATCCGATGGATAATGGTATTTTAGTCCGCATTACAATATGAGGTCATGTAAATAAATCGCTTTATACAAAACGAACAGCCCAAACAATGACAAAATATCGATGTAGTTGTGTGTTTTCTTGGTGCATCATGTTTTTATAACTTTTACCTCGGCACGTATCATTGTGTGTATCAGCAGGAGCGTTTTTTCAATTTGAAGAAAAAAAAGTGAAAAAAAAACACTCAACTCATCAATAAAATCGTTCATTCTACGATAAAATTGGGTGCGACGAAATAGAAAAAAGGGTCAACATAAATGTTAGACGGGAACCTTAAATAAATACGAACTCTTATACGTCCTCGGTAAGAAACAATGAGTTCTCGGCTCCAGGCTATTCTAGCTAGCCACAAAGAAAGATAGATACAAAGATATATATGTATACATAAGAAAATAGACGAGAAACCACAGGTCAAAACTTTCATTTCCTCAATGTTGAAAGTTTAAACACCGTGAGTTTTTCATGTCTTTTTTCAGTCACGCTGGTATACATTACAGAATTGTAATCGTGAATAAGCATGAAGGAGAAAGAAATTTCTACGGTGCCAATTCGTTACATTTCACAATTACTTTATTTTAAAAAAAAGCCAGTCTACTTTGAAAAAAAAAATAATAATAATTTTTTTATACTGTATTTACATATTTATTTCCGATTATTTTGCTGATGTCGCCTTCTTAAAAGCAGAGATTAATTAAAAATTATATTTTATTAAATCTGAACTCATTATCTTTATAGTTGATATACTATAATTTATTCACCATCTAATTTTATGCGTGTAGTAGGGAGGAGCTATATTAAAAAGTTTTATAAAATCTTAGTCTATGTATATCCAAGTACAGTACATTTCCGCGACTCTCGATATTTTCAGTTATTTATAACCTTATTTCCTGCCTCGCTGCTATGCATATTAACGCATCATCCGTCAGTTGCAGTAGCATCCGTATACTAGCAACGGTAAAAGCGAATGAGACTCTGCAACAGACGTCACTCGAGTCAGCAGACGCACAATATATAGCCACGAGATTTGCGCATCCCTATTATACATATATATGTATATATAAATGTACGTACAGCCCTCGAGCTTCCGTCAGAAATCCGTTGTGCCTCCAGCGAACACATAGAGAAAGCGAATCGTTTACCACATTGGGAAACGAGAGAAACTCTACTCTGTGTACTAGAGAAACGAGAGATGCGTGTAGACGCGGACTTCGATGTAATGTCGCAACAAAGAATTTCCACCCTGAGGGAGAGAATTCAAATATACGCGAGAGAAGCGGTTTTCCATCGGCACCTCGTCTATAGCGAATTCTCTCTGTCTTTCTCTCTCTCCTCTGTCTCTTCTTTTTCTATGGAGAATAGTGATTTTCTCGTTTTGGTGTAGCGATGCCACTTGGCGGCAAAGCGAGTTCCACACGACTATTTACCTTGTCTTGCATTGACGTCCGTATATCGGCAAATCGAATACATCACCTGTGCCTCCTTCGCTTTTGCTACGGTACATACACCGCAAAACCTCGTAGTAAAATCATTGAGCTGTGTTTTTCTCGTATATTGAATCAAAGAAAAAATAAGGGAAATTCTCGAGAGTATTCTCAAATACAAGTTTTCTTGACACGTTATGTTCATACGGGTGAAATCTTCAAGATTTCACTGCAGTCACGCATTTTACAAACGCAAACTTGATTTTCACATTCGGAAATATTCAAAATAAATTCGCAGCTATAGTTCTATTTGCATATGTGTAACCTAGTATTATTTTTGCATATTTTTTTGTCTTTAATAAACTTGAAGTCGAAACACTGCCGTGTCTCATGATCTCGATTTATAAAAAACACACTTTATCATATATTTTTTTAAAGAATTTTATGAATTCAGTGATCATGACAGAAACGAATTTCTCTTTTGCGTACACTGTTCTGGTTTTTAGCTATGAAATATTACTCACTGGATATTTTTGCATATGAATATTTCGATACATACGTTTATGCTTTAAGGGTGTTGCTGAACTTGAATCCAACAAAAATATGTGCATGAAAAAAAATAAGTTTACGGATAAAGAGCGAAATATATTTGTCTACAGACTCACATCAAGCTGCCATCTTGATTAAATAGACGCTATTCAAATCTAACCAAGCGTAAGACACAATACAAATTGAGATTGGTAAGCATTTCATATCATTACTGTCACGTATTTTGCTTTGAACTATTACAGGTCTCTGTAAACTCAGATCGATGCGCAATTCGAATCGCAGATTCCTCGAGATTCTATGGGATCTATATACGCAACGAAACATCGTGTACAGAAACTACAATGCTTCCACATGAGAATATAGATGTAACATTGTTGAATACGCAAAGACAACAGCAACATTTCACAGAGGTGTATGTACCTCACAAGATAACGTCCAATCAATGGAATTGAAGAGGTTAATCACAGCGAAACAGAATGCTCTATGTAGTAGTACTTGATATGCTATATGTAAACGAGTATATCGGTTACAAAGATATTGGCCGTTTGCAAATCGTTTTGCCATTTGTACGTATATGAAGCTCAGATAAAACCTCTAATAATAAACACTATTAAAAATACATTTGCGTTACAATAATACTTTTCACATATAAATCGTGCATCGAAAAATTGATTTATTGTCAAAGATATCAATACATAATTGAAATTAAAATCACAATCAAATATTATTACGTACCCCTGTAAGATAATTCTTGATATATATTTTTTTTCAATTCATTATTTTGACAGCGCTGAATAAAATTCAATTTTTTTTTTCATTCTTAATTGAGTAAAACAAACTACAGATGCAATACTTGCGTAGTTTGATTCGAGGAAAACTTTATTAATAAAATCAGTGGTCTTCTGAAATTGGTACGAGATATGTGACTATATATAGTGATTGAAGTTTCCCGGTATAGTGTCAATATTTTCCGATACCTGTATGCACAATAGTATCAAGCCGATGGCGAAGATACGAAAGAGCGCTGGGAAGCGTGAACGAGACGATGATTGTTGTAATCAACGTAGAGAGAACCG
This sequence comes from Mesochorus sp. PSUC_FEM 10030011, assembly GCA_018906735.1. Classification (NCBI taxonomy): domain Eukaryota; kingdom Metazoa; phylum Arthropoda; class Insecta; order Hymenoptera; family Ichneumonidae; genus Mesochorus; species Mesochorus sp. PSUC_FEM 10030011. The sequence continues at coordinate 1,410 of JABMBV010006985.1, read as the reverse complement.
TAGTCGTTGTCAATATGTATATATATAGAAAGAATTGCGAAAGCCCGCCAGGGACGTAAAAAAAAAGATCCCTTTTACGATGCATTTCGACAGTTCCGAGTTATCGATGTCATCACAGGGGCGCGCTTCAGCTATCACAGAAAAAGCGAAACGATATAACGCATCAACGATTCAAATACGTTCGTGATAACGTTGGACGACGATTAAAGTAGATTTTTAACCCGCAGATTGTACAGATGGCAATGTACGAAGTTACTGATAAGATAACGAATAAAATGGGTATGTAAATATATAGACGATGTTTCACAATTAATCAGCACGATAGAGTGCGTTTATATGAACAAATGTACTTTTGGAACAAATATTTTTCAGTTCATCCATTCATATTAAGTATGAATAATTATGTACTATGTCTAATGTAATTATGTTATTATGTATTATCTATTATGTACTCGTCTCTCAACTGCAATCTTGTTGCGTGATTAACGTAAAATTTCATCGGCTTTAACTTACCTTGAGGATCTAAGCAAAGGATCAAAATTTAGTTGTAAGTTTAGTTGTGGAACGGTATATACGAAGTTTATATTGAATATACCAAGATAGGATGCTGACAGACGAACTGTGTTAGTTTCCTTACCCGATAAACCTCAAATAACTGGTTTACTATACAATAATGCAAAATATATAAAAACAAATGAAAATAGATATTTATAACCAAAAATCTCAATTTCACAAATTTAATAAAAAATTATATTTCTGCTATGAGTATATAAATATGTACTTGTCATACTTCTACCCTTGAATAATGAATAAAGTGAAAACTTTATTTGTTATGTTATTTTTAAAAATTAGGTAATGTGCCCCGATTTCAGACCCTACTCTAAATTCAAACGATTTCAATATAATATAGGAATTTAATGAGCCGATGAGAGGATTCGAAACTGGTGCATCAAACTAACTATTTATAGAAATTATTTTCTAATAGATAAATTGATTTTTCATGCTTCTTAACGTGTCTCATTCAGAGAGTTTCAAAGTACTAGAAAATATTTATATCAGAATTTCTTCACCGATAAAATCTATTATTTAGCGTAAGGTAGAACAGGTTTAGGTGAGCAATTTTTCAAAAAAAAAGCAATGCGTTTTCATATTTGACTCAATCACTGTATGATAATTAATGAATGCATAACGTGTTCATTATCTTTTGAAAATATTTGAAACAAATTGGAGCGAAACAATGTTTAACCACCAAAATATTTCAATTATTTAACTACTTCCTAAACTTAATTAGTCTCGCCCCACCTTACAATATTACTTTAAATATATGAGCCTATATGAGGAACAATAAAATAGTTTAAATAATGATCTATAAACTTATAAAAATAAAGTGTAATAAGTAATAATATTTAA